>JAXCGZ010005918.1:0-62500 GCA_037179515.1 Halocaridina rubra | reverse complement strand
CTCACTCGTGGCTTCATTTTAGCATTTAATTCAATTCCCAATCTCATTCGGGCCATGAAATTATCAAATAAGCACATTACATATGTGAAAACATGAATCATTTTTTACCCCGACCGGGACTCGAACCTTGGACTTATGATTACTAAGTCAAGGCGCTACCACTACACCACAGAAGGTTAAAAGGAATCCAACCTTATAGCTTATATCTGCTATACTTAGGAATGAACGCATTCTAACTGAATGCCACTATGTTCATATTACAGATTCCCCAACCTCACTCGTGGCTTCATTTTAGCATTTAATTCAATTCCCAATCTCATTCGGGCCATGAAATTATCAAATAAGCACATTACATATGTGAAAACATGAATAATTTTTTTACCCCGACCGGGACTCGAACCTTCTGTGGTGTAGTGGTAGCGCCTTGACTTAGTAATCATAAGTCCTAGGTTCGAGTCCCGGTCGGGGAAAAAATTATTCATGTTTTCACATATGTAATGTGCTTATTTGATAATTTCATGGCCCGAATGAGATTGGGAATTGAATTAAATGCTAAAATGAAGCCACGAGTGAGGTTGGGGAATCTGTAATATGAACATAGTGGCATTCAGTTAGAATGCATTCATTCCTAAGTATAGCAGATATAAGCTATAAGGTTGGATCCCTTTTAACCTTCTGTGGTGTAGTGGTAGCGCCTTGACTTAGTAATCATAAGTCCTAGGTTCGAGTCCCGGTCGGGGTAAAAAATGATTCATGTTTTGACATATGTAATGTGATTATTTGATAATTTCATGGTCCGAATGAGATTGGGAATTGAATTAAATGCTAAAATGAAGCCACGAGTGAGGTTGGGGAATCTGTAATATGAACATAGTGGCATTCAGTTAGAATGCGTTCATTCCTAAGTATAGCAGATATAAGCTATAAGGTTGGATTCCTTTTAACCTTCTGTGAAGTAGTGGTAGCGCCTTGACTTAGTAATCATAAGTCCTAGGTTCGAGTCCCGGTCGGGGTAAAAAATGATTCATGTTTTCACATATGTAATGTGCTTATTTGATAATTTCATGGCCCGAATGAGATTGGGAATTGAATTAAATGCTAAAATGAAGCCACGAGTGAGGTTGGGGAATCTGTAATATGAACATAGTGGCATTCAGTTAGAATGCGTTCATTCCTAAGTATAGCAGATATAAGCTATAAGGTTGGATTCCTTTTAACCTTCTGTGGTGTAGTGGTAGCGCCTTGACTTAGTAATCATAAGTCCTAGGTTCGAGTCCCAGTCGGGGTAAAAAATGATTCATGTTTTCACATATGTAATGTGCTTATTTGATAATTTCATGGCCCGAATGAGATTGGGAATTGAATTAAATGCTAAAATGAAGCCACGAGTGAGGTTGGGGAATCTGTAATATGAACATAGTGGCATTCAGTTAGAATGCGTTCATTCCTAAGTATAGCAGATATAAGCTATAAGGTTGGATTCCTTTTAACCTTCTGTGGTGTAGTGGTAGCGCCTTGACTTAGTAATCATAAGTCCAAGGTTCGAGTCCCGGTCGGGGTAAAAAATGATTCATGTTTTCACATATGTAATGTGCTTATTTGATAATTTCATGGCCCGAATGAGATTGGGAATTGAATTAAATGCTAAAATGAAGCCACGAGTGAGGTTGGGGAATCTGTAATATGAACATAGTGGCATTCAGTTAGAATGCGTTCATTCCTAAGTATAGCAGATATAAGCTATAAGGTTGGATTCCTTTTAACCTTCTGTGGTGTAGTGGTAGCGCCTTGACTTAGTAATCATAAGTCCTAGGTTCGAGTCCCGGTCGGGGTAAAAAATGATTCATATTTTCACATATGTAATGTGCTTATTTGATAATTTCATGGCCCGAATGAGATTGGGAATTGAATTAAATGCTAAAATGAAGCCACGAGTGAGGTTGGGGAATCTGTAATATGAACATAGAGGCATTCAGTTAGAATGCGTTCATTCCTAAGTATAGCAGATATAAGCTATAAGGTTGGATTCCTTTTAACCTTCTGTGGTGTAGTGGTAGCGCCTTGACTTAGTAATCATAAGTCCTAGGTTCGAGTCCCGGTCGGGGTAAAAAATGATTCATGTTTTCACATATGTAATGTGCTTATTTGATAATTTCATGGCCCGAATGAGATTGGGAATTGAATTAAATGCTAAAATGAAGCCACGAGTGAGGTTGGGGAATCTGTAATATGAACATAGTGGCATTCAGTTAGAATGCGTTCATTCCTAAGTATAGCAGATATAAGCTATAAGGTTGGATTCCTTTTAACCTTCTGTGGTGTAGTGGTAGCGCCTTGACTTAGTAATCATAAGTCCTAGGTTCGAGTCCCGGTCGGGGTAAAAAATGATTCATGTTTTCACATATGTAATGTGCTTATTTGATAATTTCATGGCCCGAATGAGATTGGGAATTGAATTAAATGCTAAAATGAAGCCACGAGTGAGGTTGGGGAATCTGTAATATGAACATAGTGGCATTCAGTTAGAATGCGTTCATTCCTAAGTATAGCAGATATAAGCTATAAGGTTGGATTCCTTTTAACCTTCTGTGGTGTAGTGGTAGCGCCTTGACTTAGTAATCATAAGTCCTAGGTTCGATTCCCGGTCGGAGTAAAAAATGATTCATGTTTTCACATATGTAATGTGCTTATTTGATATATATATATATATATATATATATATATATATATATATATATATATATATATATATATATATATATATATATATATATATATATATATAATTTTTTTTTCTGTAGGTCTGTTCCGTGGAGGTATAATAATTAGTGGTGATGCTTTTGCTCCTTGGAATATTCAGAAATATGTCAGTGAAAACTCGAAGCAGTTTGCTATAACCTGAGATAGTGAGAGCTCAAGTTTCTTTGTTGGTAAGTAGTGCTTGGTATAAACAAGTATAAAATCGTGAGATATTAACCAAAATTAATTTCAATATAATTGTAAAAAACTGGAATTTGATTACGAGATTGTTATTTTAACGTAACTTCTATGATACATTGCGAAAAGCAAATATTTCTTTGAATAATTTAAAGCGAACCAAATTCTAAAATATGGCAAGCTATTAATAGTAATAACTTTGATTAATTTTTGGTATGGTTTCACTTTTCTCCTTACTTAGGACTATGTCAATTATGCAGACTCTTTCTCTAGTATGGTACAGCCTTTTAAACATGCGCCATATTGCGCAAGATATAGACTTTAAATATTAAGTCATTGCATTGAGTCAAAGAAATCTGCAATGACTTGATAGCTCAGGTTTATCATATGTAATATGATGAATGCTTAGCAGCCACCCAGAAATAACCTGCTCTAGATAGGTGCCAAAATCATGCTTTTTCATACTTATGCTCACACTTTTGTACAACACTCAGAATACTTATCTGAAAAGCAAGGCTTAGATTATGGAACTTCTCTTCTCTACACCTCTCGAAAAGAGTAAATGATCTCATTTCTCATGGTTAGTAACATTTTTCAGTAACATTTGCCCATATTTCAAGTGAACAAATTCCCAGTATCATGGTAACACTTTTTAAGAAGTGAACCCATGGTTTTGGTTTGACATGCATGCTAGGTACTAAGTAATCCTCTCCCCAATGTCATACAATCAACGACTCCATCACTTGCTGAACATTACAGTTATCCTCCTTTTATTTAGTATACATTTAGATCGTTGAGAAACTATACTACATAGTTGTTGGAATTCGGCATCTGCAACAGAGATAAGCTTTTGGACAAATAACTCGGTCTCTGTCCAGATAGAATGGCTAAAATGATGGAAATAAGTCTAATTCAAGTTGCATGATTAAAAACACTCCTACTCAAACCATATGAAGGTATAGAGAAAAATGTGGCTAATAATTACACAACAGTTTTGCTGAGAAAGAAATTGTCATATATATATATATATATATATATATATATATATATATATATATATATATATATATATATATATATATATATATATATATATATATATATATATATATATATACACTCAACCCACGATTTAACGGATTCCAGTTTTATGGATTTCGGAAACAACAAACAAAATACAGCAAGCTGTCGAGTCAAGATTTTTTTAGCCTGAATTAAATTTTTTTCATTTTTAAACAGTCCATGCACCACTGATGGGCTTGAGCCAATGATGGCAGCTTCAAGAGCTAGCCACTAATTGGCACATGCCTTCAGTTGGTAGCTGCACGTGTGCATTAATGCTCCATATTTTGGGCTTATTTATGTGTTTCAGTGCCATAATGATCACTGTTATATTGATTTTCTATTCCCATGACATTTGTTGGAAATGAAGAGAAGAGGAAAAAAAGGATCAATTTAAGTGTAACTCATGAGCTTAAGTTGATTAAAAAGTTAGAATGCAGAGACTGAAAGCGAAGAGCCTTAGCAGAACATCCAATCACAGATGATAAAATTTCAGAGCAAACACACTATGAATCACTGTAAAAGAGCAAATAGATTTCTAATAACTCCAGCTGATTTTTGACATTGCAGTGAAGTAGTACTTGAATTTCAGTCTCAATGGGTATAGTCTTGATTTGGTAGGTCTGTGCTGAAGTTTTAGGCTGGAATTTCAGGATATGTATTCCTATAAATAATAAATATAGCTCAGATGTGCATATTTCCTTCATTTCCTCTCATGGTGGGGGATTGGGGTCGGCAATGGTAATAGCCTCTTCAAAAAAGATTCAAGTTACCGCATTCCTCCCAGGTTTCTCTTTTATTTTTTTTTCATCCGCAATATCTGTATTAGAGATGTGTGCTCCCTTTATGTCAAGTATTACAGTAGCAAACATATATTTAGAAGTAGCATCCCACGTTCTTTCTAAAATTTATATTCAAATTTTTTCAAGGTGGTGCAATTCAGTCTTTCACTAATACCACAGTTCAGTTGCTATGCCTCTTTGCATTTGTAGATATCCCATGAGCATATCAAGTGTTTTTTAACAGCAACATCCTCAAACTTATGCCACATCCTCAAAGCAAGGATTCTCTATTATTGTACCACAATTTACGCAGATAATTTAGGAATTCATTAGAAATTTGACTTTTTTATTGTCTTATTATTCAAGCCCAATCATGCTCTTTCATAAATTTTCCTAAAAATTCGATTACTCTCATATTTACTCAGGCCTTCAATAAAGTAGACGACTATATCTGCTCTTCTTTCTCGTATCCTGGCCTTGAATTTCTACTGCACACTCTCCACTGCTTTGACTTTATTTCTGTATCCTACCTCCTTAACATTTTTCTCGATTCATTAGTATCTTAACTGTTATTAGCGGATAAACTTTCTGATGAGTGTGACACCTGGACATGCAAATAATTTGCCCTTATCAGGTGCATGCACTAGGAAAGCATTGAGACGGGGGAAAAGTAGAAGCTCATGGAAAAAGCAGAAATAAAAGAATGGTAAACAGTAGAAATGGACAGGCTGAAAGAATAATCGAAGTAATGAAGACGACAGATCAGTTTTTGTAGGAAGATAGGTCATAAGAAATAGGAAAACCAAAAGGAGGGAGAGAGTTCCAGGGTGTGGAGGTGAGAGGGGTGGAGCAATTATTGCACCGACTAACCAATGAGCTACAAATTTTCACACAATTCCTGTGAGATGAGGCCAGTTGGAAAGTATGTTACACGGTCTCGGCCGTGGGGTATGGATGCAACTTGCCATCTCATCAGAAAAGCGATGGAAATAGTAACGACAGAAAGAGAGAAAGGAATGATACCTTATGGCAAACAGAAAGAGAATCCAGATCAGAATCAAGAGAAGGGTTACTGTCTTGGAGGCATTAAATTTAACTAAGTTTTAGATGACCCACTCAAATACTCTCTGTAAATTAGAGTTGGGAGTTGAAGACAATGTAATACAAAACTGATTACGAGTCGAAGATGAAGGTTGTGAAGAGAAGGCAGAAGAAAAATGAAGGGTTGAATCATCGGCAAAGGCATGGAGAATAGAGGAAGATGAGGACTGAAGATCATTGATGAAGAGAAGGAACATAGTATGTGGAATAATAGAGCCCTGTAGAACACCACTGGCAACTGGGAATGAGCTAGATGATGCGCCGTCAACAACCACAGATATAAAACGGCCAGAAAGAAAAACTGGAACTCAGAGAGCAGAGAGAAGGGATAAAACCATAAGCAAGAAGTCTGGCCAACAAAGCCTTGTGTAACACTCTGTCAAAAGCCTTCGAGATATCAAGGGCAATGACAATGGATTCCCCATAGTTCTCCAGAGAAGATGACCATACATGAGTGAGAAAGGGCAGGTTACTAGTGGATGTTGCATTGCGGGAGCCGTATTGGTGACCGGGAATAAGCGAGCTAGATTCAAAATGCTTCAAGAAGTGAGAACCGAGTAGTTTTGAATACTTTAGCGATAGAAAAGGTTAGGACAATTGGTCGGTATTTGGAAGGAAGAGAATGGTTACCCATTTTAGGAACAGGCTGAACTTGAGCGTTCTTCCAAGATGAAGGATAGATACTAGGTGAGAGGATAAGGTGAAAAAGGCGGCAAAGCCAGGAGCCAGTTCATCTGTAAACTCCTTAAGGAACCTTACAGGGATACCAATGGGTCCGTATGCATTGTGCGTCTTTAGAGAGAGAAGAACCTTATGGATTTTTGAGTGACGAAAGAATAGGGGAGGGCATAAGGTTAAAAAGACTTAAAGTACGATAGCCAGGTGCGCTGGAATCGATCACGGAAGTGTTGGCAGAAAATGAGAGGCAAAGAGAGTGGTTCTATCAGTGGGAGAGCAAGCTATAGAGCCAACACGACACATGAGAGGGGGAAAGTCTAAGTTACAGAAACTTTTGTAGAGGATATTGGTTAAGGACCAGACACATTTATCAGTGGGAAAGACTTTAAGGCCATCAACTTTCCTTCTTGAAAAGGAAGTTTTGACCTTCGAATCTGAGCTGTACAGCGATTCCTATCCGGAATCAAACAGACCGAGCTAACTTAGAATGAGATGCTTGGTACGACCAGTATGCCCGATCTTTGGCCTGAATGCTCCGATTTAAAAGTAGTTTACTATGAAATAGTGTAAAAACATTTTACACATATCATGAAATATTCTACATATTTAAGCCATTCCTTTCCTCTGATATTTACCACACCTTGTAACAGGATTCCAGCATTCTAAATAATGTATATGATCGCTCTTAATATTAATACTATCTTGAGTTTTCTTGATGCTAAGCCATACGATTTCATTTGCTCCATGACTAAGTAGACAATGCCATAGATACTAGCAATACATCTTTCCATTTTCAAAAGCCTGCAAAGCAATCGATTTCCAGTGCGTTCTAGAATGTGATGCAAAGGACAGCGAGAATCTTGTAATGCCAGAAGTGACTGTTAAATTCAGTAGAACAGTTTATTCATTTATTGTCAATCCAGTCAGAAAATCATCCTTTGCAACTCCGTAAGTTCAGTCACCCTTTATCTCATTAATAGCTTAAATAAAATGTATAATTAAAGACTTGGGGTTAGTCTTTACTTTTATGGCAATAACATATCCGCATTTTTGTCTTTGAACCACAGTTCTCATCATTGCCTCTTCCCTCTACATTTTACAGTCAAGTATACTATATTGTAACATTTACAGACATCCTCTCTTAGAATACTTTTTCTTCCACAACTTGGAATGTACATGTGTATTATGTCTTCCACTGTAAGCGCATTCTAAGGCTTAATCATCAACGGACACGAACTTCCAGATATTTACGATTATGTCTTACTTATATCTAGCATGGCTATATTTCTAGTATTTTCTATTTTTTTTCACTGAGTACTTCTCTCTCTCTCTCTCTCTCTCTCTCTCTCTCTCTCTCTCTCTCTCTCTCTCTCTCTCTCTCTCTCTCTCTCTCTCTCTCTCTCAAAGCAAACTATAGCAAATACATATGCTCCACATGCTGGACCAATGCTCATCTCTGTAAACTTCTATAGTCAATTATGATATATCATCTCAATATAATTGTGTAAACATCTTTTTTTCGCTTTTACACTCTCACTTCAGGGCTATGTGTACCAAGATCAAATGTTCGCTGCCGCGGAGACACCTAGATTTTTATAGTTCATAAACATCAAAGAATTTTTACAAATCAAAGAGGTAATTTTCTTTATACACCAATCATTTCTTTATATTTGTTTCCCTATTATCCTTATTCAACTGAGGTAGGTAGTTTCCAGTGTTTCTGGCTAATTTTCTTTAAATTTTTGGTTTCCAAAGACAACTTCTGTTGCATATATAATAATAAAGGGATTCTATATAGAAGAATCTAAAGTGATAATATAATTCAAGATAACATATTCTAAATCATTGCAAAGCAAGTGATAAACAGGTTCAATATATAAAGTAGAGTAACCATTCTACTTTAGATACGATGAGTAGAAATGCTAATAACAATTGTTATCTCTGCTGATAACAAAAGGTTGTTGAGTGTATACAAGGGAGAGAAATAATTACTTGAAATTATAACATGTAACTTTATACAAGGCTAATTTTAAGCAGTGGCAAAAAAGTCTCTCTTTGTTAGTACTTTTGTTGTGATACATTAGGTGTAAAATGGCTTCTGCATATATGGTATTTATACTTGCAACTAAGCAATGTGATGTATTATTTACCTGTGGATAAATTATATCGGAGGAACTGATATAAACAAATTAGTATTCCAATTTTTTAGATCTGATAGAAAGCAATAATCCCCCCTAACAGACCTCTGCTTGAGGTTTGGGTACCGTGATACAGAAGTGAAAGAAAAAACACTAAATTCAGTGACATTTTAATTTTCAGTAGCGATACTTTAGAGACATAACCTCTAGGTAATTCATTGCTTATCGCTACCACCCTCGTGATACATATTTTGAAGAGGAAGAAGAGTGAAGATACAAAGCACTGCATTTGCCATCCACCCATTTGAAAATTTTACCACCTGAACACGTGTCTGAGAAAAATCAAAGTCATAACTCTATCTATCAGCAGATAGGGTACATAAATTTTGCAAAGGCCGTGACTGGGAATTAAGGTATATACATTATTGTGTACGTATTTGTTTCACTGAAAAACACTCTTGACAAGAACATTCTTCTGATATAATAGCAATATAAAAAAAACCCTGTAGTAATAATAGTAACAACAGCTGCAAGAAATATACTCTGAAGAAATTTACAATTGATTGTTAAAGAGTAAATCGTGCTTTCAAGGCGTTCGCACTACTGCTAAATGCATGATTAAGGTACGTATGTTCATCCAACAGTAGATACCACAATTAAATATTAACAATGAAAGTATTTCAGTATTACAATACTACAACTAGTGGTAGTAGACTGACCTGTGAGAATGTCTGTAAGAGAGTGATAATAATGTGTTATGAAATACTGCATGGAAAAAAAAAATCATAATATCTTAGAACCCAACAAATTGTGAGGTCATTTCTGCAACAAGAATAGAATTATGATAAGCTTTGTTTACTATTGTAATGAAGGTCGTGATGATACTTTCAAGGTGAAAGTATCATCAATATCTTACTCTCTATTTGCATGCGCTTCTGCTTTTGCACTGACAACTTTCTCTAACAGCAATTCAAATATCAACCTACTCTTCTTGTAGAAAAGTATTTTTTGTCAAACCTAATTATTATTCCTATCACAATTTCTTACTTATTTTTTTGCTACTCTATCAAAGGCAAGTAAAAATTTGAAATATACTGTATGAATATTGAGTTCATTAAATAATTGAATAGTTGCTAAGTCCTGTACCTTCTGATGTTTAGCAAATAGTTTTGTTATAACACCTTCTACAAGAGATCAAATATATTACTCTAGATCTTATCTCTGGTAAAAAAAAAACCCACTACAGATTTCTAACCAATACTTCAGGTCACATTCTATGCTACTATTACTATTACTACTGATACTACTACTACAATTAATAATAATAATAATAATAATAATAATAATAATAATAATAACAATACTATCATAATTATTTCGAACAATGTTAACCCTAATCTCGATTTTATACATGCATTCTCACAGAGTTATCCCATTTAGATTAACAACTCATAAAGTTTGATGCTCTCATATGTTTATAAGCAACTTTAAGTTTGATGCATTTAAATTTCTCAGGATTTAAGTGATCCTCTCTTGGAGTTCCCGTCAACGGCAATCACGGAGCTCACTAAGAATTGGAATCTGACTTTACACAGAATAGTAAATTATGTAAACAATTTAATAGAAAATAACCTGACCTAACATAACCTAATCAATTCCTCATGAACTCCATCACTAATTATCTTCTTTTTGCTTTTTTTCTATTGCTCACACACAAAGCAACTTCATACACAATAGGAAATGATTTTCTAGTCCCTTCAGAGTAAAACAAAAAAAAAATGGACTCAGCCGCTGTAAATAATATATAATTGTATAACCACCTCAGCATTTCGCACCTCAACGTGTTGCTGTTACCCAAGGAACAACGACAGAAAACAAGCAACCATAAGTTCTTCTCACTGTTAACAACTGGTGCATTTAAATCAGCCTAAAACACCTAAAACTGCCAGAGCAATGCAGTCACTCCCATCCAAGTTCATATTCTTTCTGCTGATGCTATCAACGAAGCTCCATATTAAGGCAGACAACGACAGACAGGAACAACATGATCCAACTATGCTTGAAATGTTAACTACAGGATACAGTAAGATAACAGTGATGATTTCTATATAGCATGGAGTAACTTTAATTGATATTAGTTTTCAATTCTTGGTTAAGAAATAGTCTTTTATATGCTTTATATTGCTAGCAGGAGATAAATGCAAATATATTTTTATTTCAAAACTTTATTATGATGTAGCATAATAAGGCCCAGAAGTTAAAAAAAAATAAAAATAAAATAAAATAAAATAAAATATATATATATATATATATATATATATATATATATATATATATATATATATATATATATATATATATATATATATATATATATATATATATATATATATGGCAATGTTACAGTGTCTTAGTGACATGAATGGATAAAGTTATGTGACGACTTTCAAAATGGTTACTATGGTCGTGCTTATGACATAGAAAAGTCTATAATTTACTATTTGAATCCGTAGACATATTAAATTCTTTCAGTAACCAGTTTCAAGTCACAGATTCCCTTCCTAGTAAGGGCTAGGACGGTGCCTCATTTTCGAAGGACTTTGGTTTTGGCAGTGCGACCGATACCCCGGGTGAATGTCCTTTCTAAACTCAGATCGTGGTGGGTCTCGAACAGACGACCTGACGAATAAAAGTCAGTAACCTATATAATATTGTTGAAAAACAAACTGATCTATTTTAGATATTCATTGTAATGTGTATTTTCAGTACCCGATGGTGGTGTTGTAGTCAGACATCATACCACTTTAGGGATAATACAAGGACTGCAAGAATCATCCGTAGGAGGCGCAAGTGTTGTCAGCCACTATTACGCTTTTAGGTCTGTATGGTATAATTATTTTTAATTTTAGACACTTGTCCGTATATCATTGAATGTAAGTAATGAGAGAGAGTGAGTGAGTGAGAGAGAGAGAGAGAAAGAGAGAGAGAGAGAGAGATTTTTATTTTATTTTATTAATTTATTGCGCCAAGGCGCCAGACATTACATGAGTTCATACAAATAATGCTTCAAATGGAGAGAGAGAGAGAGAGAGAGAGAGAGAGAGAGAGAGAGAGAGAGAGAGAGAGAGAGAGAGAGAGAGAGAGAGAGAGAGAGAGAGAGATTAGTCTTTGCATTTCGTTTTAATAAATTTATAGCGCATAACAGCGTCAGTCAAGTTCATAACTCAAGAAACATTGAAATAAGTTATGAAATAAACAGATAAAGTCTTTGTAAGGCGTACCACACAGGCATGTACAATAATTTGTAGGCATTACATACATCCTACGACACAGAAATTGTACTATATATCCAATCTTATTATTTACAATTAAATTAACAGGAAAAAGTATATAAATAAAAAAATGAAGAGAAAAAAATTCTGGGGATCGTGCCACACAAGCACGTACATGATGCTGAAGATGTACAATAATCCTACTGAAAACAACATATATAATATATACTATCCTGCAGCTTACAATTGCAAATATTAAATAGATATGAAAACTACATTATATTAAAGGAACATTAATAAGAAAGTAGAGCTTCCTTGACAAAGATAAGTATTTTACTACACTGGTATAGTCATAGGTACACTTTAGGGTTGAAAATTCTTAAAATCATTATCATTCACCAAACTGTGGGTGACGCGCTAGAACCACATGTAGATGGTCACGTAAAAAAAAAAAATTGCGCTTACGGGAAAGAGTCTCATGCTCGTAACTCCCTGTCTTCTGGTCGATTCCATTTATATGCTAAATTATACTTATCGATTTGTTCCCCCAGTGGATTCTTGAATGGGCCACCCACCAGAGGTTGGGTCTTACCTTGTAAAGATGCAGTTGAGAATATAAATATTAAGTCTCAAAAAAATAATATACAATTACGTATGGTGCAGTGAATATAAACTTTTATATATATATATATATATATATATATATATATATATATATATATATATATATATATATATATATATATATATATATATATATATATATATATATATGTGTGTGTATGTGTATATATGTGTGTATGTATGTGTATATATATGTATATATATATATATATATATATATATATATATATATATATATATATATATATATATATATATATATATATATATATATATATATATATATATATATATATATATATATCCTGTGCCCTGTGGGGCGGGCACAATATCAAAGAATAGCCTCACCGTAGTCCCTGCGTGTCGTAAAAGGTGACTAAAAGTGGACGGGGCGAGGGTACTAGGAATCCCCCCCCCTTGTACCAACCTCCTGTGAGACGTCAAAGAAGAGGGGGAGTAGAGGGGAGAATAACTTCTCCCCAAACTGTTTTCCTTTTTTGATGTCGGCTACCCCCCAATTTAAGGGGGAAACAGCCAAGGTATATGTATGTATGTACTTGTCTTTAAAATTATGATTTGAGTTAGCATTAATAACCTCCTCGCTTAGAGAATTTAAATCATCAACTATTCTTATAATAAAAAAGTCCCTCCTTACATTCTGCAAAGTAGTTTCCTTACAAAGCTTCAACCTATGACCTCTAATTCTAGAGCCAGTTATATCAAAATATCAATCCCTATCCACTGTCAAAAGCATGAAGAAATTTAAAACCCATTGACCATATTCCCATTCATTCTTTTAGCTTTAAGTGATGGTAAGTCAAGTTCCAAAAGCCTCGCCTTATAACTGAAAAAGAGAATTTCGGGCACCAGTTTTGTGGCATGTCTCTGAATTTTTTCCAACTTATTAAATGCTTTTTCGAGGCATATTCAAGCTTTGGCCTCATATAAGTAACAAGAATATTTCTGAATATTTTCTTGTCCAAGTGTCTGAAGGCTACCTATAATTTGCTAAGAAAGCATATGCAGTCCTTGCTATGCCAATTATATGCATTTTCGGAGACAAATCTGCCAATATATTTACTATATATGCTATCACAGGATCAGTTAATCGCAAATGAGCAATAAGAAGCTAACTCGATTTTAAAAATAATAATAAAAAGAGCAAAGAGAAAAAGACAGCAATGAACTACTTGGCACCTCAACTCAACAAATACCGACAGCTCGTTTTTTTTCTTTTTTGTTGTATTATATTCTGACTACTAAACTAACCGTAATGGATAGGATATTTTCTTTTAACAAAATATGGAACTGCAGGATCAGGCTAGTCACAGACTATAAAAGCTCCCTCCCAGATTCACACAAAAAATAAGATAATTCGATGATATGGAGTGATGGCACCTCTTCAGTTGTTTTTCTTCTGGACTGCGTCTTTTTTCCCCTCTCCAAATTTCCATAGAATTATTTAAAAAAAATTTAGGACTCCCTTTTCCTAAGCAAAATTTTTTCTACTTACAAAAAATCTGCATATTCTCTTTTATCGCAAGTTAGGTTGAATTTTTTCTTACTTATGCTGGTTCACTTAATAACAAAAGGCTATTTCGAGAGATACTGGTAGTGTCTGTTAAAATGCCGGCATATTGCTGTAAGAGACTGTTTGCATGGAAGCATATCTCTCACTGCCGGACAGACTAGGCAGTAGTGTTGCAAGTTATTAGGGTGACTGCTTAAACTACACAGAGGAACTAAAAAGTCGTGTAATATCTTTGATTGATGTTATGTAAGAAGCAAGGATAGAAAGCCTTAATTCTTATATGAAGGTTTTACTCCATTAATATGCAAGCTATTGCAGTGGTAAAAACGTGTTCTGAAAGGACACATCTCACAACTGCCCGTATAAGTTTTTCTATTTTTTCCAGGGGAATACCTTATGCTGATTCTCCAGATGGTGACTTAAGATTTAGTGATCCAGTAGATGCTGTGGAAAGCTGGCCTAATAGATACTTGGATGCGACTCGATATGGCAATGTCTGTTTGCAAGTTGATCCAACTTCTAGCAAAATTTTAGGTGAAGAAGATTGTCTCTTTCTGAATGTCTTCACTCCATTACTTACAAGTGAGTCAACATTCATACATATTCCCTTTCCCTAAGCATATCTTGATGGCATTTGCGTAAAGTACAAAGACCATAAAAACAATATCTAATCAGTTCTAGAAATAAATAAATATTCGGTCAGCTTCATGTTGTGATGGTACTTCATGGTACATGCTGGTATATATTAGGAATCATTAAATGCAAAATGTGAATCCGAATAATTTGAGATCTTCCCCTCATTTTAGTTTGTCCCAAAATTCATATTCCTTACAGAAACAGAAAATCCAAGTAATGGAGATGGATTACCAGTACTGGTTTTCATACATGGCGGAGGTTTTCTTCGAGGATCTTCATTAGGACTTGCCGGTGGCAGACTTACCAGCCAAAATATTGTTCTCGTTACTATGAATTACAGACTAGGGGCTCTTGGTAAGAAAAATATATTGTTAGCAACTAATAATGAAAAGGCATTCTTGATAATTTCTAGTAAAGCTGTTCATATAAACTAGGCTGGTGATTTAATTGAAATCATAACACTGCTTTAAATTGTGGTATGAGTCAATGGTGCTGTGGTCAGTACAAGTCAAGGTCAAAGGGGGATATCAAAAGATTTGCGGGATCTACAAAGAAAAGTCAAGTGTGATCCAAAATACAGGCAAGTGTAGTAACACTAACAACATTTTCCAATCTTAGGATTCCTTAGTTCTGGTGACACAACTATCCCGGGGAATTTTGGACTTTTAGATCAGCTATCAGCTCTTCGGTGGGTACAGAGAAACATTGCACAGTTTGGAGGAGATCCCAATCGAGTTACACTTGGTGGATTCTCTGCTGGAGCAACTTCAGTTCATTCACATTTACTTTCACCTCTTGCTAAAGGTAAAATTGAATTACTCCAAAAACGGCATATCAATATATTTTCCATGACTTTACACGATCTATATTGCTTAGCTGTTTGGAAGAGTACAGTATTCAAGTGAAACATAATATTTCATTTCTTCAAAGGAGTAATATGATTTACATGCAGCAAGACACCTATGTGCATTGCATTATTGTAAGTAAAGTATTCCTAAACACCACGAGTCCCTCTCACTTTGCAGATTTATTCCATGGCAGCTTGATGGCTAGCGGTAGTGCCTTCTCTCCTTTTAATATCCAAAAGAATGTTTTAGAAAATGTCAAGCAGTTTGCTGAAAAGATACACTGTCATTTAACATCATCAGTGGATCTTAAGAATTGCTTACTAAATAAAACTCCAAGAGAGATTTTGAGAACCCAAGCTTCTTTATTGGTAAGCGCATTTCAGAATCAATAACAGTCTGTCTATGAGGCAAGCTTTTACAGTGTTTAAGTTTGCGTTAATATCTCACTCATGTTTATAATAAATTTAATTGAATGGATATTGTTTTTATAATCAATGGTATTATAATGACTGATGCTGATGACAAACTAGTGATGAACTTTCTACTGTCAAAGGGAAAAGCAATAGATACAAAGGCAATTTCCCGTTAAATATTGATCCCATATTTGTTTTAAATTTCTATATCTTATATTGCAGCGTTATGAATATTGGCCAATGCTATTCACACCAGTAGTAGATACAGGGTTCAGAACTGAGCCCTATCTTCCAGCTCCAGCGAGGGATCTCTTGCCTATTGTACCTGTTCCTGTACTCCTTAGCATTGTGCCCCAAGAGGGAATTTTCGTCTCCCTTAGTATGTACTATATAATTAATTTCATCATACCTTAGTTCAAACCTTAAATATTAAGTATATAGGAAAAGATAAGTTGACCTCTAGCAACGAGTGAGAAGAACCATTGTCTTTAGTCACCTTAGCATTTCTGCTTAAAAAAATCTCTCCCCCCAAAAAATAAAGTGATACCTGGCCCCAAAACAACAAATATCAGGAAGAATTCATTACCATAACTTACTTTATCTGCTTTACATTATTTACTATATTTACTATTACTAATAACTTTTTCTCCTGTCTTCTGATTTTCCTTCTCTTTTTTTTAAATAAAAAGACTGCTAATTGGTTTACAATGAGAGTTACGACTTTCTTTGCACTTTTTCTTATTCATTATAGGAGGGATTCTTGCACATAATGATTCACAAATAGCTACTACATACCTTTTTGCTATAAACTTAAGAAATAGCTGTTTGAAGTTTGATGGAGCTGGAACAAAGCCATATTGCAAATGATTCTTTTAACTTATTAACAAAGTTTTACGATCTCTCTAATATAAAGGGTGATTTTATAAGAAGAATATATATTCATTATATATCAATTATCCTCTCCTGACATATATCATGACTGATAATTTTTGTTTTAGCAATGTAATGTTTTACCAATTTTTACTAATATTCGAAGCCTTACATTGATCTCAGTAAGGATGCTATGATGCCAGTCTGTTATCCTACAACTGTACAAAAACTATGTTACCTGGAATTCGTAAGGTATCAACCATCCTAGGAACACGTGCATTTGGGAACAAAGTGTTCTATTTGTCATTTTCGTGTACCACTACTGCATTAAACTGTATTTCATTTAGTTATGATTTACATACATATGGATTTTTATTTCAATCCAAATTTTCTTCCGTAAATGATTCTAGCACACCTGCCACTCATTTTTTACCCCTCTCTAACCCTATGCCCTCCCTTATCCTTTCCTCAGGCAAAGTTCATAAGGTTCTTAGCTCGCTAAAGACGAAGAAGGGATCTGGTCCCGATGGTATCCCTGCAATAATCCATAAGGAGTTTCCAAATGAACTGGCTCCCGTGTTTTGCTGTCTTTATCGCCTTATTCTGTCAATCAGTATCTATCCTTCATCTTGGAGGTATGCCCTAGTGCAACCTATTCCTAAGAAGGGCGACCACTCTATTCCTTCAAACTAACGACCTATTACCTTAATCTTATCTATCACTAAAGTTTTCGAAACTTTGCTCAATTCTCACTTCCTGAAACGTCTTGAATCTAACTCGCTTATCTCTGATCACCATTACGGCTTCCTCAAGGCAAGATCAACTGGCGACCTTCTGTCCCATCTTACTCATGTATGGTCATCTTCTCTGAGGAACTATGGGGAATCCTTCGTCATTGCCCTTGATATCTCTATGGTTTTTGACAGAGTCTTGGCACAAGGCTCTGTTGGCCCCCTTCTCTCTGTTCTCTAATTTCCAGTTTGCTTTCTGGCCGTTTTATATATGTGGTTGTTGACGGTGCAACATCTATCCCATTCCCTGTTACCACTGGTGTTCCACAGGGATTTGTTCTTTCACCTACTCTGTTCCTTCCCTTCATCAAATATCTGCTTCAGTCCCCATCCTCCTTTCTTCTTCACGCCTTTGCCGATGATTCTACCCTGCACTTTTCCTCTGCTTCTTCACAACTTTCATCTGCAACTCATAATCAGTCTCATATCACTCTTTTCTCTACTCTCAGCTCCGATTTGCAGAGGGTATCTGAGTGGGGCACCCAAGAATTTAGTCAAATTTAATGTCTCCAAGACAGGTTTTGAGTGTCTCTTTATTTTCTTTTTCTCCTGATACCCCTATTGTTTTCGAAAGTAACGAAATTATCCTCTTCATTATATTAATATATAAGGAATTACAATAGCATCTAACTTGTCTTGAAGGAATCACATAATCCAAATATCTACATCTGCATCCACAAAATTGGGGATTCTATTTCGTTCTCGGCATCACTTTTCCTCTTTACAGTTACTTAAGATTTATAAAGGTCTTATCTGTCCCTGCCTAGAATATTGCTCACACAGCTGGGGTGATTCTTCATATACTTATCTCCTTGATAGGGTTAAATCTAAGGCAATCAGACTCATTAATGACCCTTCTCTTACTTCTAATCTGGATTTTCTTTCTCTTCACCATAAAGTATCATCCCTATCTCTTTTCTATTGCTATTCTTGCCATCGCTGCTCAGATGAGTTGGCGATTTGCATTCCTCACCCACTGCTGAGGCCACGTAACACTCGCTAAGCGGCCTGTTCTCACAGTTACTGTGTGGAGATATGTAGCTCGTGGATTGGTCGGTGCAGTGAATGCTTCTTCCTATCCACCTCCAGACTCTGGAACTATTTTCCCTCTTCTGTCTTTCCTAATTCTTATAACCTATTTTCCTTCAAAAAAACTGATCTATCGTCATCTCAGGGCCTAATCATGCCATGTTTCAGGGTCCTCAGTACTTCGACTATTCTTTCAGCCTGTCCTTTTCATATTGTGTATCTTTACTTCATCTCAGTCTTGTCCTTAATATTTTACTTCTCTTCGTCTTAATGTTTTCTTCGAGCCAGGGTCTTTATTGATGAGGGCAGTTTTCTTGTCTGAACCGGTGTCACACTCAATAAAAAAAAAGTTTTAAGGACAAGTATGACAAGTATCACAAAGCACAAAAATGGAACTGACCAGGAGACGAGGAGTTACGAGCACAATTATATATATATATATATATATATATATATATATATATATATATATATATATATATATATATATATATATATATATATATATATATATATATATATATATATATTACTAACCCACTGTCTCTCTGTGTTCTGTAAACTTCAACTAAATTGAGTGAAGTGAGGGAACTGCAAATTTCCCTTTCTGGTAGGAAAACTACACCTAGAATTCTAGTAATTAGGTCTTTGCATGTGCGTTATTTTGTAAAGAATGAAAACATAACGGAGAAAATTAGTATCTTGTTAGAAAGAAGAATAATGGAAGTGTTAGTTAAAGGTGAAAGGTGAATGATTCTTCTGATGAATGGCTGTGCACTCTGACTTGAAAACCCTCCTTATAGAGGTGGCAGTTGCATTTGTATATAGATAGATCTTAGGGTTAACAGGGTCAAAAACATATTGTTATCCACAAGGAGTTTAGAGACTTTGGCTATAGATAATTATTTATTCGCTTATAGCGGAGAATATCTCAAGAATGACTTAATTTCAACTCTGGACGTGCATCTGAAAATGCATCATTACTGGTCCACATGTCTGCCTTATTTCTTGCATAATGTAAGCCATATTCCAAATAAGCCTAGGTAGAGATCATCATTATTCCTTTTTTTTATTTTGCTAGCTGTATCTTTTAATTCACTCTCACATTATCTTGATAAGTCTTTCACTTCCTCGTGATAAACAAGGATTCACACAACACCTTTAAGAAACTCGGAGATTAAAGAAATATTCGAAAGTTTAAAAGTGCCGATTGAGATATGCATGACAATATTGAGTTCTCTGCGTGAATTTGTGTGTGCTTACTTAATTGTAATTACCTCTTGGACTGACGGAAAAGAGCCTCATGCTCGTAACTTCCCGTCACCTGGTCGGTTCCATTTTTTGTACTTAGTGATAATTATCATACTTGTTCTTAAAACTATGGATTGAATCAGCATTAACTACCTCCTCGCTCAGCGAATTCATATCATCAACTACTCTTATACTAAAAAAGTACTTCCTTACATCCTGCAAAGATTTCTTACGAAGCTTCAAAGTATGACCTCTAGTTCTAGTGCCAGCCATGTCAAAATATCGATCCCTATCCTCTCTGTCATAACCGTGAAGGAATTTAAAAACCGTCACCATACCCCCCCTCATTCTTCTAGCTTCGAGTGATGGTAAGTCCAATTCCCTCAGCCTCTCCTCATAACTGAGGTTGCGTATGTCTGGCACCAGTTTCATGGCATGCCACTGAACTTTTTCCAGCTTAACTTCGCGCTTTTTCAAATGCGGATTCCAAAAGGAGGCTGCATATTCAAGCTTTGGCATCACATAGGTTATATAAATATTTCTGAACATTTCCTTGTCCATGTGCCTGAAAGCTACCCTTACATTTGCTAAGAAAGCATTTTATATGCCATTTATATGCATTTCTGGAGACAAATCTGCCAGTATGTTTACACATAGATCTCTCTCATTCTGTCTCTAGAAGTTCTGCTCGTGCTATTAGTATTCAAGCTTGGGCCTTCTTGCACTTGTACCCATTCTCATTATCTTACATTCTGAGGTATTGTATTTTATTAGCAACTTTTCTGACCACTCATGCAGACTATTTAGGTTTTCCTGAAGTTCTTTACAATTGTTGTCGTCTCTTACTTTTTTCATATTCTTTCCATCATCTGCAAACATATTCATAAATGAATTTACAGACTCTGGTAGGTCATTTACATATGCAAGGAACAAAAGTGGCACAAAAACTGAACCGTGTGGAAATCCACTATTAACCATTCTCCATTCGGACACTAAGTGTCTAACTTCAACCCTCTGTAACCTTCCTTCTAAGTAAGTTTTTATCCATTCCAAAATACTTCCACCTACTCTCGACATTGCTGGCAGCTTCTTAATAAGTTTCCCAAGTGGGACTACTGTATATCAAATGTCTTTTGGAAGTCTAGGAATATGCAATCTGCCCAGCCCTCTCATTCCTGTAGATTCGGCTTACCTCATCATAAAGATTTAATAAGTTTATTACTGTTGAGCTACCTTCTCTGAAGCCATGTTGTCTCACTGACAAAAAGTTAAAAGATTCCAAGTGAAGATAGATATGTTTTCTTAGTAGTGTTGCCATAACTTTTCAAATTATGCTGGTCAAGGACCTAGATCTCTAGTTTAGAGCTGTATCCCTCCTTCCCTTTTTGAAGATAGGTACCATGTTTGCTTGCTTCCAGTATCTTGGGGTCTCCCCTGTTTCCAGCAACTTTTCAAATATGATACTCAGTGCTGCCGATATTGATTTAGTGCATTTCTTAAGTACATAAGGGGATATATCATCAGGACCTGTAGCTTTATGGGCATCTAACCCCATCAGCGCTTTGCATACTTCGGTGGCTGAAAAGATGATGTTCTCTAATATCAGCCCATGAGCTCCTATCTCTGCAATCTGAGGGTGTGGGGTATTTTCTGCTGCAAATACTGACTGAAGCTCCTTGTTCAATTCTTCACAGAGCTCTTCATTCGTCTCAGTGATGCGGTGTGAGTGCGTATGTGTGTGCTTGTATACCGTACACAATCGAGATACCATTGGTAATCTGTAATCAATCAGTAGTCTTATCTCTATTTCTCTACTGTATTTGTCAAAATGTGATTGGTAGTGTGTCATACATCAGTAACATTATGATAAAAATTAGGTTATCACAAATGCAAGCATCACACTCTAATGTATCCTGCACAGGCATCAAAACGAAGTTTTCATTTTTTTCCATGAGTGTGACACGGGGGGATGCAAGAAAAATTGTCCTCATAGGGCCCAGGCCAAGAAAACAATTGAGATGAAAAAAGTAGAAGCTTAAGGGCAAGAGAGAAATAAGAGAATGATAAACAATAGGAAAATGACAAACTGAAACAATAGTCGAAGTAATGAAGACCTAGAAATCTGGCAATATTAGGCCCTGAAATAATGATAGATCAGCTTTTTTAAGGCAAGGAGATCATAAGAATTAGGAAACACAGAAGAAGGAAGACAGTTCCAGAGTCTGGAGGTGGAAGGGAAGAAGGAGTACTGTACTGACCAATCTGCGAGCTACAAATATCCACACAGTTTCTGTGTAACGAGGCTGCTTGGCAAATGTTACATGGCCTCAGCAGCAAGGGAGTGGTGCAACTTACTATAGTTTCAGAGCAGCGATAGAAGTAGTAGCGATAAAAATGAGAAGGGGATGATACCTTACGGCGAAGAGAATGAGAATCTAGATTAGAAGTAAGAGAAGGGTCATTACTGAGTTTGAGTGCTTTAGATTCAACCCTATCAAGGAGATAAGTAAAAGAAAAAGCACACCAGTATTTTAAGCAAGGGACGAATAAGACCTTTAACCATTTTAAGAAACTGACGAGAGGAAAAGTAATGATGAAAACGATACTTAACTCCCATTTCTTTAGATGCAGTTTTATATATTTGATCTATGTTACTTCACCTCAACAAGTAAATTTCCTTTGTTTCAAAGACAATAGGGCTATCAAGAAGAGAAAATAATAAAGGGACAGCAAGAAATTGTGTCTTGGAGGCATTAATTTTGAATAAATTTTGGTATCCCACTCAAATACTCTCTGTATATCGGAGTTGAGAGTTAGAGTCATATGAGACTGATTACGAGCAGCATATATAGGTTGTGAATAAATGGCAAAGGCAAATTGTAGGGTAGAAATGTTGGCAAAGGCATGGAGATGAGAGGAATATGAGGACAGGAGAAGATCATCGATTAAGAGGAGGAACAGAGTAGCTGAAAAAATCGAGCCCTGTCGAACACCATTGGTGACTGCGAATGCGCTAGATATTGTGCTGTCAACAACCACAGATATAAATGGTCAGAATGAAAACTGGACATCAAAAACAGAGAGAAGGGGTAAAGCCATAAGCAGAAACTTTGGCTAACATAGCCTTGTGCGACACTCTGTCAAAAGAAAGCCTTAGAGATGGCGACGACATAGGAATCCCGATTGTTATTCGATGACAATACGAGTGAGATAGGATAGGAGGTCACCAGTTGATCCTGCCTTGTGGAAGCCGTACTGGTGATCAGATATAATCGAGTTAGATTCAGTATGTTAAAAGAATGAGAATTGAGCAATATCGAATACTTTGGCAATAGTAGAGGTTTGGATAACTGACCAGTAGTTAGAAAGAATGGAATGGTTACCCTTCATTTAAATAAATGAAGAACGAAGAGGACGTTTTATATATATTTTTTGTCAATTTGGTAATGGTTACAAAAGTGACTTGAAACCTTACTCTGGCGTATTCTAAGATTGGTTTCAGAACTAAATGGAGACTATCATTCCATTCAGTTATTAGTACTCTTCCAGTAATTAACTGGAGTAACATACAAGCTGGCATTGATTTCACAGCTAAAATAATACTATAGCATCTTTTTTTGCATACTGATATCACTTCTAAATCTAATTGATTTTACCTAATATCTATGGCATAATGTTCTCCCAGAAGACTGCTAAGCCACTTTAAATTAAATTAAACTGTCATAGATATTAGCTATTGCAGTTTAATATCATGACTCTCTCTTCAGCGAAGGTATCCCTTTCGAGCGTGATAATTTGCCTTTGCTGTTATCAGGTGTTCTGCAATCTAAGACTAATTCAAAACCTTGCAATGTATTAACAATGTTTTGTTTTACCCCAAGGTATACTCAACAGTGAGAGTAATATCTAACTATGATGATTCTTGACCTGCTCTCTCTTGAGAATTATACTTTACCATTGTGTGATCAATATCATACTTATATAAAGATTATTTTCCTTCAGAGAGAGTAGTAAAGTAGATCAAGAGATAGAACTCTGAAACTATGGCAAAATATATCGAGGGATGATCTTATATCTGAGGATATGGGATTTTTGGCTTAAGGTTACATTAAGGTGCAAGTTTACTAGTTTCGGAAAATGGCAGGCTGCTTTATGGTAAAATATCAAGCTTGAGGATGCATGCACTCCAAGTTAAAGCCATATCTATTTGTCAAATTAGATGCTCTTCCAAGGTAATTAAAATTATTTCTTCGAAAAGGAGATGTAACGTCTTTTCTCTCTTCCCTGTTGAGCAGTATACTCTGTATTTTTCTTCCTTAAGTATGTAGTGCATATCCTTTGCTTCCTAACATTTGTAATTTTAATACTTTCCAGATACGATCTTATATAGTAATGAGCCTACTAACGCAGAAGCTGTTTACAATCAGGTAGTACGTGACACCATCAGCAGCTTTTGGTTTGATCAAGAAAAGGCCAAGTTAGTGGCAGAAATTGCAGAAACTTTTTACTATACCAAAGAAGCAAAAAGCTCCCTTAATACTTTATTTGAACAACTGGCAGAGGTAATATCAAAAATATTACAAAGCTATTAATTAAAAACTACTCTAAGCATATGTAATAGCGAAGTGCTTAATTCATGTTATTCCATTGTCATACAATAATATAAAAGCTTAATAAATCTATGAGGTAACATATCTTAAGCAACTTTACTGAACATATGAAGGGAATAGGAGTTCCCTATCACGAGAGCATGAATTTTTTTATTCTAATTTTGCCATTCTCATGTGCTATATATAATAAGAGGGTATACCTCGCTGAATCTGGAACCATAACACACAAACGAAATATTTTATACTCCATGTAGGCTGTACCTAATTAAGTGTATAATAAAAAAAAACCTGTTTGTGTCATTCACAGCTCTTCACAGACTTCATGGTTACAGCCTGGAGTTGGGAAACAGCTGAATCACTGGCAGAGGCTGGCTGTCCAGTTTACGTGTAAGTAATATACAAATAAGTGTAACACAGTAGCTGTAACGTTAAATTCTGACTGCATTTTTTCCCCAAAAAGCTTTTGCTTACGAAAAGGTATGTATGTATGTGGGTAGGTATGCAGAATTACCTAATTGTATTTACCAAACTGTACTGGTGAGAACCCTATGCCCATGAGTTTATGTATCCTGGTTATTTTTTTTACTCATTAAGAATATTATCGTTCCTTAAAACTACAAGGCAATACATAACTTTTTTGTCAGAGTACTAAAACAATGAGTAACATTACAAAACAGTCTACATGATTAAAGTTTAGTTGAAATAAAAGAAAATATATACTTCCCTCAATATTTAGTGTGGAAGCCTTGTGCATCTAGTCCATATGTTATTCAAGCAGTTCTATGAGACCTGCTCATACTTTACCATCATCATTTCTCTAAATCACGAAAGAAGATAAAAATAATCGGTGTTCTGGCCAGGAGCGTTGTCAGCATAATTGGAACGCACTTCAGATGCACTAGCTTTCAGGTCACACCCGTTAGATATTAACTTTTTTTTATGAGAGTGACACCAGGACAGGCAAGAAAATTGCCCTCATCAATAAAGGCCCGGGCACAAAGAACATTAAGACAAAGGATAAGTAAAAGGTTAAGGACAAGGCAGATATGAGGTAATGGTACACATTAGGAAAAGGATTTGCTGAAAGAACAGCTGAAGTACTGAGGATCTAGAGATATGGCATGATTAGGCCTGATATGACAATAGATCCGTTTTTTGAAGGAAGATAGGTTATAAGAATTAGGGAAGACAGACGGAGGAAAGAGTTCTAGAGTCTGGAGGTAGACGGGAGGAAGCAGTTGCTGCAGAGAGCAATCCGGGAGCTACAAATCTCCACACAGTACCTGTGAGGCCAGGCCACTTGGCGAGTGTTATGTGGCTTTGGAAGAGGGGGAGAGATGCAACTCGCCAACACAACAGAGCAGAGATGAAAGTAGTAGCGATATACAAGAGGAAAGGATGATACCTTAAGGCGAAGAGGAAAAGAATCCAGATTAGAAGTAAGAGAAGGGTTATTAATGAGTCTGACTACCTTAGATTCAACCCTATCAATGTGATAAGCATATGAAGCACCCCAGATGTGCGAGCTGTATTCTAAGCAGGAGCGGATAAGACCTTTGTAGATTGTAAGTGACTGTAAAGAGGAAAAGTAATGATGATAACGAAACAGAACCCCCAGTTTTTTGGATGCATATTTAGAAATTTGTATTATGTGATTCCTCCAAGACAAGTTAGAGGCTATCTGGATTCTTATGTTAACAGAATTAAGAGGGCAAATTTCGTTAGTTTTAAAGAGCATAGGGCTATCAGGAGGAGAGGAAAATAAAAAGATAGCCAGAAACTTTGCTTTGGAGGCTTTAAATTTAACTAAATTTTGAGTGTCCCACTCAGATACCTTCTGCAAATGGGAGTTAAGAGTAGAAGAAAGCGTGATACAAGACTGATTACGAGTAGCATATGAATGCTGTGAAGAATAGGCAGAGGAGAAATGAAGGGTAGAATTGTCGGCAAAGGTATGAAGAAGAGAGGAGGATGGGGACTGAAGCATATCGTTGATGAAGAAAAGGAACAGAGTAAATGAAAAAACAGAGCCCTGTGGAACAACACTGGTAACAGGGAATGGGCTAGATGTTGCACCATCAATAACCACAGATATAAAAAGGTAAAAAAGTAAACTAGACATTGAAAGAAGAGAGAAGAGGTAAAGCCATAAACAGGGAGTTTGATCAACAGAGCTTTGTGCCAGACTCTGTTATAAGCCTTAGAGATATTAAGGACAATGACAAAGGATACCCCATAGTTCCTCAGAGAAGATGACCATACATGAGTAAGATAGGACAGGAGGTTACCAGTGGATCTTAACTTGTGGAAGCCATACTGGTGATCGGAGATAAGCAAGTTAGATTTAAGACCTTTCAAGAAGTGAGATTTGAGTGAAGTTTCAAAAACTTTAGCGAAAAAAGATGTTAGGACAATAGGTCGGTAGTTTAAAGGAATAGAGCAGTCACCCCTCTTAGGAACAGGCTGCACAAGAGCATGTTTCCAAGATGAAGGATAGATACTGCATGAGAGAATGAGGCAGAATAGAAGGCAAAGAATGGGAGCCAGTTCATCTGCAAACTCCTTGAGGAACCTTGCAGGGATACCATCAAGACCAGATGCCTTGTTCGTCTTTAGCGCTGATGAAGTGGAGGAACTAACAGGGCAGTCCTAATCATCGCACCAACAAACAGCCCCTGGAAGACTCGTGTCCTAGCACTGACTGGTACAAAGTCCAGGCCTAGCCCGCCTCCTTCCAGACTCAATTATAATGCTAAGGGAAATTTGGCTCCTGCGCCTCTCTGTGAGAGTTAGAGCTGCCATTCCAGATGTCAATGACATGAAAACAGATGATCTCTTACAGAGGGATAAAGAATGAGGGACAAGTGGACTGGAATTGTTTACAGAAGAGTTGGCAGAAAAATGAAAGCCAAAGACAGCAGCTTTGTCAGTGGGAGAGCAAGCTACAGAACCATCAGAATATATAACAGGGGGAGAGCTTGAGTTACAGAAGGTTTTGGAGAGGCTTTTGGCAAAGGCCTAGAAACATTTATCAGAGGGAGAGGAGTAAGGTCATCAACTTTCCTTTGTATAAAGAAAGCATTAGACCTTCGAGTTTGAGCAGTACAGCAATTCCTAGCTGAAATAAAAGCCAAGCGACTTAAATCAGAAGGAGAGGAGGCTTGGTATGACCGGTGTGCCCATATCTCTGGCCTAAATAGCCATGGAGCTGGCGCGGTAAAATCAAGGCTTTGGGGAGAAAAAGTGTTCGTAGAGGAGGGCATGAATGCCTCCATTCCCGAGGTTATGATCTCTGCAACTTTTAGGGCTATCCAATCAGGGTTGCGGGACCGATAGCAGTAATCATCCCATGGGAAGTCAAATTGCAAGTTACGCAGATCTTCACGTTAGGTACACTCAAAGTGCCAACGGCAGTGCTGAGTAGGAGGAATTGATGAAGAGGCAGTGAAAATGGAAGAGATTGAGATCAGAGAGTAGTTTGAAGGATTAGAAGTAAGAAATAGGAATGAGTGTTGGCTGCATGTTTGTTTTGATCGGGAACAAGAGTAATATATTTGATAATCTGTTCCAGATCGTGAGTAATAGAGAAAGTAAGTGCCTCACTTCCTCCCACATTAGTGTTAGAAGAAGTAGCCATCCATTGTGGTGTACACTGAAGTCTCCAATATGGAGAACTTCAGCATGTGAGTGAGAAGAGAGTAAAGACTCAAGGTAAGAGTACAGATATTCAGAGAAAGACACAAAGTCAGTGGAGTTTGGAGAACAGTGGCAGAAACAAACAAATATTGTGGTAGTGGAGAGATAGATTTTCAGCCGTAGAACATCAAAGTCAGGAGATTCAAGGTCCATGAGCCTTGCAATAGGAGTATTAGTGTTGCAGTAGGCACTGACCCCATATTTGGAACGGAAACGAGAATACAGGTTATAGAGAGAGATCTGAATAGACCAGTGGAGGCATGGCTAGGCAGCTGGGTTTCAGAGAGAAGGAGGTTAGGGAGTGATGTACCCAAGTACTATTCATCAGATGAAAGATTAGAGTTCAGGCCATAAATGTTAGAAAAGTGAAGAGTGACAGACACAGATCAATCAGAAGGTGCAAGGTTAATGGCAGAAACATTACTACCACAAGGCGTGTCTACCCTCATACCAATAGTGAAGTCAACTCTATCCCCAAAGATTCTTAGCACCCCTCCATGCTGGGTACTGGGAGCCATAAGCTGTGGAATTTCCATATATATATATATATATATATATATATATATATATAATATATATATATATATATATATATATATATATATATATATATATGTGAGGGAAAAGAGCAAAAAAAAAAATAGATATGGGGACTGTTGTGGCTTGTCAAATTTAATGAAATAGTAAGAGAAGTGTAACAAATACGCCAGAATATTCGGTGTAGAAGTAGGCATAAGGAAAGAACCGTGCCTGAAGGAACACTCAACCCGGAGCTGCCTGGACCAGTCCAAGTTGAATCCGTTATACCTTCAGTCGTAGTATTTCAATGGGCAGCTTGTGCCATGGTCAATGTACTATCTAATCTACTACTGATGTATTTGACCAATAAACCCCAGCTGACTTGCACAGTGGTCACCCTGGAGTGACCCCATTGCTGCTTTGCCTTGCCCCTCAACACTGCCTCCCTTAGTCTCTCTACACTGTCTACTTCACCACCATATCGCCCTCCAAGAGAATGCCCAACAAACCTGTACAGGCCTCCCTATCCTTCAAGTTGCCACCATTCTCCGCTGTCGATAGTACTGCCTGGTTTCAGTGGGCAGAAATCCAGTTCTAGCTCTGCAACATAACATACGAGACCAAAATGGCATACCACGTTCTTGAGGCTATGCCCGAAGACGTCTTTCTCCAAATCTTGGACTGGTTGGAGGGTCAAGGGGATCAAATCCCCTACACTGAACTGTAAGCATACCTTCCTCAAAGGTTTACACCCTCTGCAAATATCAGGGCGGCCCTTATCATTGCACTCAACACATGCCCCTGAAAGACTAGTGCCCTAGCACTGCCTGGTACAAAGTCCAGGCCTACCCCGCCTCCTTCCAGACTCGAGTGGTACACTCTGTTCAATCATAATGCTAAGGAAAATTTGGCTCCTGCGCCTCTCTAAGCTAGTTAGAGCTGCCGTTCCAGATGCCAATGAGATGGAAACAGATGCCCTCTTCTCCAAGGGTGATGATCTATTAGAAGTACATATGTCCTCCTGCCGGCCCCATCTGACATGCACTGTCTCACCTAATCCCACCTTGGACCTGTGAAACAAACCCAAAAAGGGCATGGGGGCTGGCACCATTAACCTCTCCAAGAAAACCACACATCATCATCAAACAACGTAGCAAAGCAAAGACTCAGAGGAGTATTGTTACTATCAAATCAGTTTGGGCAACAATGCCAAGAATTGTCATCAACCTTGTGCATACTCAAAAACTGTGCAAACAGGTCACCAGTAACTACAGTGGCTTCCATCCTTTCTCCCCAGTCCTCTAACTGCAATAATTGAATTCTACATCAGGGATGACATATCTGGTGAACAGTTCCTTGCAACACAGGTGCTTGTAGCTCCATAGTCTATGCCTTAGGGACAGAACACCATCACCAACAAGACATTGGGATAAAACTCGTAGCTGCCAATGGTATCACCATCAAACCTACGACCTCAAATCCCTATAACTGTCCTCTGGCAGGAATCCGCATTATTGGACCTTCAGCCTAACCAATGTAAAAATGCCTCTCCTGGGCACAGCTTTCCTTGTAAACTGCTACCTTCTCATTGGCATACCAAACAAAAGTATGGTCTTGGGCTTGCCTCACCTGTCACTCAAAAAAAATCACCTGTCACACAGAAAAAGAGATCAGCGAATTCACTACCACGCTCAGATGCATGGTTCACATCCACGTGGATATTTTGGGCCCCTACCCCAATCCGAAGGTTACAAGTACCGGTTTACGATTATCAACAGAGCCACAAAGATGGCTGGATGCCACCCCCATACCAAATACATCCGCCCCTTCCTGTGCCCAAGCCATCTTAATGTGGATCTTGAGCCATGGCATACATGAACACATCACCAGTGGCAGAGGAACATCATTCACATCCTCATTCTGGATATCACTAGCTGTGTCAGTCAAAGCCACACTCCACCGCCTAAAACCTAGAAGCAAATAATATGGTGGCATGCTCGTATTACACCCTTATTGGACAGATGCAACTCTATCACATGGCAGTCTCAAAGTAGACTTTGTGAAAGCCTCACTGCATCTCCAGCCAAGTCCTTGTAAGGGGAAATGCTCGCCGAGCCTACAAATGTCTTCATACCTTAAATAGGGAAATTCCCACATTGCTGCAAAACATTCACCTCGTGATGCTGTATCTATTTCCGACCTGATCTCCCCAAAACAACTCACATCTTCATTTGCTTAGACAACCACCACCCCCTCACCAAACTATACACCAGTCCAAACCTGACACTCCAGTGTGAAAGAAAAGCCAATCAATTTTCCACCAACAGTCAAATTCATTGGATCTCCATTGACTGCCTCAAGTTGGCCTACCTTCTCCAAGAAGATGAACCAAACAGACTCACCTGCTCCCAGACCTGCCATTCGCAACCTACCAGGATCACCCACAAATTGTGTGCCTTATTTACATTTTGTATTTTTCCTATTCTGTAATTTAGACTTTATATGTCCATGTGGACCCGTGTAAAGTTGTTCTTTTTTTTTCTCTCCTCAAAGAGGAAATTTCCCATACCATCATCCTATATTTTCATCAAGAAATAAGATAAAAAATCGGTGTTTCAATTAGGATCTATATCACCATACTGGAACCAGCTTTGGGTACACTATCTTGAAGTTCACATCCGTTAGATATAAACTGATTTATTTGACCAATAGAGCAGTCTTCATAATGTGATTGCCGTGGTTTTCTTCATCTGCACTATATATATATATATATATATATATATATATATATATATATATATATATATATATATATATATATATATATATATATATATATATATATATATATATATATATATATATATATGGCTAGTACTAGAACTAGAGGTCATAGCTTGAAGCTTCAAGAATACTTCTTTGCAGTATGTACAAGGCGGTTTACACGGTCAAACGGTTCGTCGAACGCGGTTCGACAAACAAGTGTTTGAAGTGATGTTCGAATGTATGAACGGGGTATTTGATTGTCGAACACGTTCGACAAACGTGTTCGACAACCAAATACCCCGTTCACACGTTCGAACATCACTTCAAACACTTGTCTGTCGAACCGAATTCGACGAACCGTTTGACCGTGTAAACCGCCCTAAAGAAAGTACTTTTTTAGTGTAAGAATATTTGATCATTGGAGTTTGCTAAGCGAGGATGTAGTTTATGCTAACTCAATCCATAGTTTTAAGGACAAGTATAATAAGTATCACTAAGTATAAAATGGAACCGCCCAGGGGACGGGAAGTTACGAGCTTGGGGCTCTTTCTCGTTAACACAGTTAGATAATTGAACAAACACACACGCACACACAAAAATTCCATGATAATAATAATGCTATTTGTTTGTTTGTTCCGGTTTTACGTCACGGACTCCGTTTTCTACCAAGAGTTAGGACAGTTGCATTCTTGCGAAGGACTTGTTTTGGCAGATGTAATCGTTACCCTGAGTGCATGCCCTTGCTAACCTCAGACCGTGACAGGGCGTAAAGCCTCGACCTTAGGCCTCAAAGTCGCGGACGTTACCGCTTGAGCCACGGTGATACTATTATCCATAAAAAAATTGTGACTATCATGGCACTAGAATTTGTGTTGCATGTTACACAATCATGCCACCATACCGACTGGGACACTATATCAGAAGAAAACTGAAGGTAAAAGAACAGGTTAAAACCTGTTCTTTCACCTTCAGTTTTCTTCTGATATAGTGTCCCAGTCAGTATGGTGTCATGATTGTGTAACATGCAACACAAGTTCGAGTTCCTTGATGATCACAAGAAGAGAGCGGATGGAAGCATCACTGAGACGGATGAAGAGATCTGCGAAGAATTGAACAAGGACTTTCAGTGATATTTGAGAACATCATCATTTCAGCCACAGATGTATGCAAAGCGCTGATGGAGTTAGATGCCCATAAAGCCACATGTCCTGAATATATATTCTCTTATATATTTATGAAATGCGATAAATCAATATCAGTGTCTATGTATCATATTTGAAAACTTGCTGAAATCAGGGGATATGCCAAGATGCTGGAAACAAGCGAACGAGGTATCTATCTTCAAAAAGGGAAGGAGGAATACAGTTCTAATTTATAGACCTGTTTTCTTGACCAGCATAGTTTGCAAAGTTATGGAGAAACTACTAAGGAAACACATCTCTCTTCACTTGGAATCCTTCAGCTTTTTGTTAGTGAGACAACATGGCTTCCAAGAAGGTATATCAACAGTAACAAAGTTTTAGAATTTATGATAAGGTAAGCCGAATCTTACAGGAAAGAGAGAGCTGGGCAGATTGCATATTCCTAGACTTCTAGAAAGTATTTGACACAGTCCCACATGGGAGAGTTATTAAGAACCTGAAAGCAATGGCGAGAATAGGCGGAAACGTCTTGGAATGGATAAAAACTTACTTAGAAGGAAGGGAACAGAGGGTTAGAGTAAGACACTCAGTGTCTGAATGGAGAAGAGTTAGTAGTGGAGTTCCACAGGGTTCAGTATTAGGGCCACTTTTGTTGCTTATATATGTAAATGATCTATCAGACTCTGTAAATTAATTCATGAATAAGTTTGCAGATGATGCAAAGATTGTGAAGAAAGTAGGAAACGAGAACAATGGTAGAGAACTTCAGGAAGACCTAAATAGTCTGCATAAGTAGGCAGAAAAGTGGCTAATGAAATTCAATACTTCAAAATATAAGGTACTGAGAATGGGTACAAGTGCAAGAAGGCCCAAGCTTGACTACTCAATGGCAGGAGCAGAACTTCAAGAGGCAGAGAATGAAAGAGATCTAGGGGTAAACATACTGGCAGATTTGTCTCAAGAAATGCACATAAATGGCATAGTAAAGGCAGCATATGCTTTCTTAGCAAATGTATGGGTAGCCTTAAGGCACATGGACAAGGAAATGTTCAGAAATATTTATGTAACCTATGTGAGGCCAAAGCTTGAATATGCAGCCCCTTTTGGAAGCCACACTTGAAAAATCACGTAGTTAAGCAGGAAAAGTTCAAATACAAGCCACGAAACTGGCGCCATAAATACGCAATCTCAGTTACGATAAGAGGTTGAGGGAATTATACTTACCATCACTCAAAGCTAGAAGAATGAGGGGGGATATGGTGACGGTTTTTAAATTCCTTCATGGTTATGACAGAGAGGATAGGGATCGATATTTTGATATGGCTGGCACTAGAACTAGATGTCATAGTTTGAAGCTTTGTAAGAAAACTTCTTTGCCGGATATAAGGAAGTACTTTTTTAGTGTAAGAGTGGTTGATAACTGGAATTGGCTAAGCGAGGAGGTAGTTAATGCTAACTCAATCCATAGTTTAAAGGAGAAGTACAAAATGGAATCAATCAGGAGACGGGAAGTTACAAGCTTGGTGCTCTTTCCCTTAAGCACAATTAAGTAATTACAACAACAACAACAACAAACAAAAGTCTGAGTTTCATAACCTAACCAGATCAAGCAAGCACTTTTCCCTTCGGTCTTTTACATTAACCTATTACAGTAGACACGTGGAATTAAAGTATATATATTAACACTGAAACCATGATAGTAGCAATACTGTTATCCACGAAAAACTTTTGTGACCATCAGGGGACTCGAACTCAAGTTGGAGGTTAAAGAATCATGCCACCATACCGACTGGGATACTGCAACAGACAAAGTCTGAATTTCTTAACACAGCCAGATCATGCAAACACTTTTCCTGTCGTTTTTTTACATCAACCTATTCCACCAGATATGTGGAGTTTCAGTGAATATATTTTAATTGAAACCGTGATTTTAAAAATACTATTATTAACGAAAATCGTGTGCATTCATCAGGAGACATGAACAAGCATCGCAAGTTAAAGAATCATGCCACTAGCAACTGGCTACTATGATAGACAGTAGTCTGAAATTCATAACCCATCCAGATCAAGCATGCATTTCTCCTGTCGATCTTTTATATCAACCTATTACAGTTGAAACAGGGAATTAAGTACGAATATATATATTCACAATGAAAACGTGATATTAACAATACTCCACGAACACATGTGTGACCATTCAGGGACTCGCGCCAGCATTGCAGGCTATGGAATCATGCAACCATAAAGAAGTTAGAGAATTAAACATCCAACATCTGAGATTTTTAACTACAAGAACACTTACAGCGCTTACAGTAATTACTTTGCCATGCAATCTAAGTTGAACTACTGTCTTTGAACGTAGTTTCAAAATAAATATTTGCAGTAAATAAGAGAACTAAAAGAATTGTGTAAATGGATAAATGAGCTGCTTCTTAGATGAATAAATAAATTTCTTGATAATCTGAAGGGCATATTTACTCACCAAAGTTTATTGTGAGTAATATGTAAAGATGAAAATTGCGTACGCTAAATGAATAATCTTAATATGACATGGCCCATAACCTAATTAATACTAATGAGAGAAGTGTTGTTTACTAAAATCTACGCCTTATAGAATCATACTTCATAGAGTTACTGAACAGGTATTATGGTTTTTCAAAACAGATACATGCTGACGCACAGAGACCCAGAAACTCCAGGATGGACAAAGTATTTGTACGAAGCAGCCACTAAAGATCTCAAAATTTATTCGACTTTGCTCGATGAAGGAGTATCCCATGGGGATGACCTTGCCTTGCTTTTCAGTAAAGGAACCTTCAAATCGGATAAGATAGAAAAAATTACCCAGCTCCTTGTATCCAATTGGGCAAATTTTGTCTCGAAAGGGTAGGTATCACTCTTCAATTATTTTTACATTGTATATATAGAATTTTAGACTGGAAGATATCCTCTCACCGGTTACCAGAATTATAATTTCTAATATGATGGCAGCCATCAAACTAAAACACAAAAACCTAATAACATAGTTCTTAGAGTTTGGTGTTGTCAGACAAGAGGGTAAAAATATTTTGTGAATTATATACATCTCAGTAAAAACGAATTTGAAGAGTAATGGTTGACATATTGATATAGAAAGAAAATGTATGACTATTGAAATTAGACGATTTGAGCAACGACAGGTAACTTTTTTGACAGGAGGTCATATTCACACATCCCTATCTAGTATCTATTAGAATCTCTTACAATTTATTGCTCAGGTAGACTTTTGCAAATGTAATAGACCGACTCATAATGAGTTCTATCGAATCAGAGAATGAAATGGGCTTAAAGGAAATTAAGGCACTGTAAATGGCCATTAATATTGTAAATCTACTGAAGAGGTTTTGGGAAAATTGGGATATACCATCAAGTGTGACAATGATCCTCTTTAAGAATGGCATTATATCATAGTTAGTTGCTAATTATATACCTGTTGCTTCTAAAGTTGTAGTTCTACAACTGATACCTCTTTTGAAGCGAATTCTGCTGACTGTAAAGAATATGTATTAGAGCCTGCATGAAAACATAAGCGGTATATTAGAAGACAATCAAATTGAATACATAGAAATTTAAGGAACTGAGATAATCGCACTATTATGTAAATAACAATAATAATAATAATAATAATAATAATAATAATAATAATAATAATAATAATAATAATATTATTATCATCAACTTCAGCAGTAAAATGCATAATACATTATTAACCTTATTTAGATATACTGTATAACTTGTTTTGCTACATTAATAATATTAAAAGTAACTCAAGCTAGGAAGCTAGTAACAGTTGGGAGATAAGTCTTCATTTATTCAATCGCATAAAGATAATCATATAGGCAATTTCTTTCACTGTACAGTTGGCAGACAACAAGGATCAATTAATTTTGACCTCATCCTGTACATAACTATAAATATTTCATTACATCAAGTGGTTGAATATGTAAATATACATCCTTATGGATTACAACTCAATATATTATTATGTATCGCATTATATCAGGCATGCGTCAGTATTCATGAGAGGGTTAGCGGTTTGATTTATAAATATTGAAAACATTGTTTTGCCAGATCCCCTTTAATACCTAAAGAGATATGGCCACCTGTACAGGCAGGAGGACCCGTATTATATTATAACGTCTCGACAATTCCTCACATGTCTAAATCCCCGTTCAAGCAAAAGGTGAGTTTAGTAGAATATCTAGATATTTTTCTTGGTTTATAATATAAAAATGTAATATACATGTTACTTACGTATGTGGATTTATAATGAGCATTAATTTACTGCCTTTCTAATTTACTCACTAAGCAAAATATTTTCAGGAGTCGAACTTCTGGCGGAAGACCATACCTTACATTGAAAAGACTTTGTCCCCAAAGGAGCAAAATGAAAACCAGGGACTGACACCCTGGATTCTAGGTGCCATTTTCACATATTTTCTTCTGTCATTCATGAATCGCCAACAATTTAACCCGATATTATAAACATGTGCAAGGGGTCAATATGCAGTTTGTATAAAAATAAACATAAATTATGAGATTTCAGAACGTGATGTACATGAATCCTTAGATAAAGAGTTGAGACTGAGGTTTTCATAAAATTTAACCTAAAATACTGAATATTTAATTATTGACTGTACAATAATGCATGATATATATATATATATATATATATATATATATATATATATATATATATATATATATATATATATATATATATATATATATATATATATATATATATATATATATATAAACTACCCTACTTACGAACAACCAAGTTATGGACATTCACAGATACAAACAAAAATCTACACATGTATTAATAGTACTGCACTGTACTGTATTATTACATTACTATTATTGTATTAAACTTCCTTAATACTATATACTTTATGTTTTATGTAGTAGTCCAGTGTCTTTAGCCTAAGAACTGTAAAGTACTGCAAATGTATGTACTGCAAAGTACTTATTTTTACCTAAACGCAACTTACGAACGGACTTCTGGTACCTAACTCGTTTGTAACTTGGAAAGTGTCTGCATGTGTGTGTATATCTATATATATATATATATATATATATATATATATATATATATATATATATATATATATATATATATTATATATATATATATATATATATATATATATATATATATATATATATATATATATATATATATATATATATATATATATATATATATATATATATATATATATATATATATATATATATATATATGGGAGTTGCCATAGTGTAATTATAAAATTCTTGACTCGGGAGGCGACGGGCCTGCGTTTGAGAATAAGGCGGGGTGTTTGGAAAGGCATCCAGCCATAATTCCCCAGCCTCAATCCGTCTGTGTCCACCCTCATTAGGGAAACTAATAGTGACACATAAAACGTAATATATATATATATATATATATATATATATATATATATATATATATATATATATATATATATATATATATACTATTATCCACGAAAAACTTTTGTGACCATTAGGGGACTCAAACTTGTGTCGCAAATTGCAGAACTATGCTATCATACCGACTGGACCACTACAACCGACATAAGTTGGAATTTTATATTCCAAATCGATCTTGCAAGCACTTTTCCCGTCTGTAATTTAATCAACCTATTACAGTCGACACGTGGAATATAAGTATATATATTCACAATGAAACAGTGATACTGGCCACGAAAACTTTTGTGACCATCAGGGGACTTGAACTCGCAGTTACGAAATCTTGCCACCATACCGACTGGGCCATTACAACTGACAAAAGTCGGAATTTCATACCCATACTAGCCCAGGCAAGCAATATTCTCATCAGGCATATAAACAACCAATTGCAGTTGACCGACGTAAAAAGTGCTTACCCGATCCAGTTGGGTTATGAAATTCCGACTATTGTCGGTTTTAGTGGCCCAGTTGGTATGATGGCATGATTCTATAACTAGCGACGCGAGCTCGAATCTCCTTATGGTCACAAAAGTTCTTCATGGATAACAGTATTGTTAATATCACAGTTTCATTGCGAATATATATATATATATATATATATATATATATATATATATATATATATATATATATATATATATATATATATATATATATATATATATATATATATATATATATCCACGAGTCATCTGTAATAGGTTGACTAAATGACCGACGGCAAAAGTGCTTACCTGATCTGGATGGGTATTAAATGGTCGTTGGTATGGTGGCATGATTCTGCAACTTGTGACTTACCATAACTTGAAGTTAGAAATAAGAGGGGGGAATATGGTGACGGAGTTTAAATACCTTCATGGCTTTGACAGAGCGGATAGAGAGCGATATTTTGATATAACTAGCTCTAGAACTAGAGGTCATAGTGTGAAGCTTCATAAGAAAGCATTGCAGGATGTAAGGAAGCACATTTTTAGTGTAAGAATAGTTGATGACTGGAATTCGTTAATCGAGGAGGTAGTTTTTAGGATAAATTTGATAAGAATTATTAAAAATAAAAATGGAACCAACAAGGAGACGGGGAGTTTCGAGCATAGGGCTCTTTCCTGTTAGTACAATTAGGTAATTACCCACACATATACACATGCTGCATTCCACAGGAAATGCTAATTATATGTAGAAATGTTGAATATATACCAAATAATAATAATAATAATAATAATAATAATGATAATAATAATAATAACATCCTTTCGGAGAAAACAAAGGAATAACAACAGAATCATAACACCAATCCTAATGTACAGCTGCGAATCATGGTCATTAAATTGGAAGTCTTTAATAATAAGATATGAAGTCGAATAACAGAACTAGCGCATGACCATGAAACACTGGATTGGAGAAGGAGACATAACTGGGAGTTGAGAGAACAAACAAAACATCCCCAAATAAGTCAAGTTGTCAAGGGAAGACGAATACATTGGGCAGGACACATCACACGAATGGAGGAGGAGAGAATACCAAGAAAGGTCTTCCAGGACCCAGACCATTGAGAAAACCAAGAAAAGACTGAAGGAAATGTCTGGAAGTGGATATCGGACTAGAGGGAGAGATTTCTGAAGACTGAATGATCATAGGACTGGATAGAAGAAGAGCAGGAAAAAACTGTCAAGAGCGGTCATGGGTCAACAAGTGGCCGCAAGACCAGTGGAGTCAGGAAAAAAAAAAAACATTGTACCGGAAACGTGAATGATATGAGAGAGAGAGAGAGAGAGAGAGAGAGAGAGAGAGAGAGAGAGAGAGAGAGAGAGAGAGAGAGAGAGAGAGAGAGAGAGAGAGAGAGAGAGAGAGAGAGAGAGAGAGAGAGAGAGAGAGAGAGAGAGAGAGAGAGAGAGAGAGAGAGAGAGTATTCGATTTCATGAAAAGCAAAACCTCTTTATACTATTTCACCTCAGGAGGTCTGTAACACTTGAGTTTGAAGTAGAAAAATATATGAACTTGCAACGAATTTGTTTTCTGATTCTAAAACAAGGGGAAAAACATCTAATGAAAAGGGTGAGATTCTCCCTCTTTTTTCGAGATATTAAATACATGAGTCAAGTATATTTTTAAAACTGTATATTTTTGCACCTAACCTCTTGTTTAGGCTGTAAGGTGGGAAGGCTCTCTAAATAAGTCAAAAGAGCTGGGAAGGTTATTAGAGAAAAGTAAATATCGCCGTTTATCTCACATTCTGTAGTAAACCAGCTTCCTGAGTTAACAAACAATGGCAGAAAATAAAAGTATTTTGTGTATTCTATACAATACTAGAAATATATTTAGCTATCTACAGTACTTCAGGTGTACTTATTTAGCCTTTTGTTATGTGTGAATGTTGGTAAAAGTAATTATACATATGAGGATGGTGTCAGGCTAAAAGTGGAAGTGAATGGGAAATGTATGGAGAAACTGATAGTATTAATGTCAGGGGTTGCATGTAGCAGTGAATGGAAGAGTTAATGTTGAGGTGAGCTACAGAGTGGAGGTAGTAAGCAAATGTCCAGGTGGGATGAGAAAAATGATGAGACATTGGTATTAAGGAATTAATGCAAAAGAACGATATATGAAGGAGCAATTGTAATTACGGCATTGTATACCACAAAGACTTAGAATACATGAGAGCGAAAATAACAAAGTGAATATAATGGAGATGAGGTGTTTGTGAAGTATGATAAGTGTGTCAAGAATGACCATAGTAAGAAAGGTGGAGGTGAACCAGAGAACAGTCGTTGGAAGAAAACAGTCTGATGAGTTAGACCAAATAAAGCACAAATGATTTCAGCATACTGAAAAAATAAAATGAATGCGGAACGACTAGCATAGAGAGAGTGGAGAGACGAAATAAGTGGATCCATGCCGTGGTAAGAAATAGACTGAGTTGGATGGTGAAGGCGAAAAGAGCATTTGGTGCACGTGATAATGTAAGTGGAGCGGGAAGGAGAGACTGCAAGAGATAGGGATGGTTGGGGAGAGACTATGAATAGGTGATGAAGCCCACAGGGGAAAACTGGGATGGGTGGGTGTCAATGGGATAAAGCAGCTATTGCTGCTACACCCTGCGGCAGATGGGTTTTGTCCATTATATACATGATCTTGAGATGGTGGCCTGATAATCATGTATAAAATTATCGTGAAGAGCATTTCCTATTAAAAAACAGGTTAATTTTCTGGTCAGCTTAATACTAGTCATGCCGATATATGAGGATTTAAAATTAGTTCATGGGGGTTTTGCATTGGTATACAATATGACTTTACTGATAAAGATTTCCGTTTGATAAGAGACTGATTCTCAAAATTAGCTGTGCCTTTGCTGTTTTATAAAATCCATGAAATGTCAGTTTTTCTCTTTGGGTTCACCAAAATAATGTACGAAACAAAACAAAACGTTATGTATACGAGAAAATGTTGAAATACTAAATAACTTGGATATAATGCGTATATAATAGTATGAGAGACATATATGTTAAATAAGAAAATTGCATATGCTAAAATACTTACATTCATTAAAATATATTTAAAGAAGTAGTAACTGCTGGTAAAAAATCCATCATTGTGTATAAATAATACCGACTATGACACTGAATAAACAAGAATATATTGATGCTAACTGCTGACAAAAGAAGGAGCACGCTACTGAATGTCTCTATATATTTACATCTATTAGCAATCTTCAACTTTGGATTGCTTTCCCATTTAATTCTTCTCTTTGTTCAATGGCCATTCATAGTGTTCTAAATGTGTAAATCTAAAACATAAACTGCCCATGAGCAATATTCTGACTTATACCACACTAAGATTTCACAATGTGCAAAAAGCGTTACTGACTGTACCAGTGAAAATATATGTAACTGAATAAATGACAGTAGCAAGTTGGCCCATGGCACCAGCCCCCTGCTCCAATACTATAACTGAAGGAACTTTGGACTTAACTAGGACTGGCCAAAAAAGTTCCAGGTTCAGTCTTCCTTCAGCCACGCTTCTTTTCCCTTTGCTTGCATCTACACCGACTATTCTGGCGTATTCGTTATACATCTCTTACTATCCAGTGACATTTGACAAGCCACAACACTCCATCTCTATTACTCTGTTTTCTTTTTTCTCATCCACTATAATTCTGGAAGGTTCACAACTTATGGCCTGCAGTAAATAGCTTAGAGGGGTATTAAATATCTAACTATTGACGTAAGGGTAGACAAGTTTGGTGGTGGTAATGGTAATGCCCTTAACCATGCACTTGATGATACATTTGTTTGTTTTATATACACTTTTCTAACATCCGTGGTATGAAATATGATATTTCGTCTGTGGAACAGATCTTAGGTACATCCCTTCCTAACCTCCTCCTTCTTTCTGAAACACAGCCGTAGCCGTGCATCCCCTGACACATTTCAAACCTCTCAATAAAACGTGTATCCTCGATTCCATTCCAAGGCTCATGTACCTTGAATCTCCTGACTTTCATGTTCTCTGGCTGAAGGTCTATCACTCCACTACAACTATTTTACTTTGCTTCTGCTACTTCTCTCCTAATTCCACCGACTTTGCTTCATTTTTTTTAATATCTATACTCTTGCCACCAGTTCTTGCTGTCTTCTCTTCCACATACTGTTCTCTAAATTGGGGACTTCATAGTACACCACAGTGAGTGACTCCATTCTTCTCACACTGATGTGGGAGAAAAGGAGGCCACTGGTTTCTCTGTCACTCGTGATCTGGACCAGATTATCAAATATCCTACACATGTTCTCGATTGCCACAACCATGCAGCTAACACTCTTGACCTATTCTTTACTTCTAATCATACAACTATTTATATTCTGTATATTCCCCTCTCAGTACCTGTGTCCAATCTTTAATTTCAATCTCTTCCATTTTTTAGCCCCCTCCGTAAATTCCTCCTACTTAGCGCCGTTGGGTTATGAAATTCCGACCGTTTCGGTCGTAGTGGCCAAGTCGGTATGGCGGCATGCTTCTGTAACTTGTGACGCGAGTTCGAGTTCCCTAATGGTCACAAAAGTTTTTGTGGATAATATTATTGTTAATATCACGGCTAAATTGCGAATATATATATATATATATATATATATATATATATATATATATATATATATATATATATATATATATATATATATATATATATATATATATATATATATATATATATATAAATGGTTCAATAACGATTGTAAGAGAGTTAAGGAGTGGAGACACAAAAAGGTATAGGAGGAGAAAATGCATAAATACCTGTCAGACTTATAAAAGAGCAAAAAATGATTACCTGAACAAAAGAAGAGAGGCAGAGAGATACTATGTAAGGGATATCACCAGGAAGGCTAAAGAAAATCCCAAAATTTTCCACTGCTTTATCAGTAGAAAATTAAAGGTAAAAGAAAAGGTTTCAAAGCTAAAGAAAGCAGATGGAAGCATCACTGAGATGGATGAAAAGATCTGTGAAGAATTGAACAAGGAGTTTCAGCCAGTACTTACAGCAGAAAATACCCCACCCCCTCAGATTGCAGATATAAGAGCTCATGGGCTGGTATTAGAGAACATAACCTTTTCAGCCACAGAAGTATGAAAAGCGCTGATGGATTTAGATGCCCATAAAGCTACAGGTCCTGATGATATATCCCCTTATGTACTTTAGAAATACGCTAAATCAAAATCGGCAGGACTAGGTATAATATTTGAAAGGTTGCTGGAATCTGGGGAGATTCCAAGATGCTGAAAACAAGCGAACGTGGGACCTGTCTTCAAAAAGGGAAGGAGGGATACAGCTTTAAACAATAGACCTGTTTCCTTGATCAGCATAGCTTGCAAAGTTATGGAGAAACTATTAAGAAAATACATCTTTCTTCACTTGGAATCCTTCAACATTTTGTCAGCGAGACAACATGGCCTCAGAGAAGATAGATCAACAGTTGCAAACTTATTAGAATTTTATGATGAGGTAAGCCGATTCTTACAGGAAAGAGAGGGCTGGGCAGATTGCATATTCCTAGACTTCCAGAAAGCGTTTGACACTGTTCCACATGGGAGACTTATTAAGAACCTGCAAACATTGGCGAGAATAGGTGGAAATTTCTTGGAATGGATAAAAACATACTTAGAAGGAAGGGAACAGAGGGTTAGAGTAAGACACTCAGTGTCTGAATGGAGAACAGTTAGTAGTGTAGTTAAACAAGGTTAAGTTTTGGGGCCAATTTTGTTTCTTTTACATGTAACTGACCTACCAGACTCTGTAAGTTCATTCATGAATATATTTGCAGATGATTAAAAGACTGTGCAGAAAGTGAGAGACGATAACAGTGGTAGAGAACTTCAGGAAGACCTAAGTAGTCTGAATGAATGGTTAGAAAAGTGACAAATCATATTCAATACCTCTAAATGTAAGATCATGAGAATGGGTAAAAGTGCGAGAAGGCCCGAGCTTGAAGACTCATTAACAGGAGCACAATTTCAAGCGACAGAAAATGAGAGAGAGAGCTAGGAGTAAAAATACTGGCAAATTTGTCTCTGGGAATGCATATAAATGGCAAAGTAAGAGCAGTATAGGCTTTCTTAGCAAAAGTAAGGATAGCCTTCAGGCACATGGACAAGGAAATGTTCAGAAATATTTATGTAACCTATGTGAGGCCAAAACTCGAATATGCAGCCCCCTTTTGGAATGCACGCTTGAAAAGGCACGTAGGTAAGCCAGAGAAAATTCAAAACTTTTGCCGGAAATACGAAGTCTCAGTTACGGTGAGAGGCTTTGGGAATTAGACTGACCATCACACTAAGCTAGAAGAATGAGGGGGATATGGTAACGGTTTTTAAATTTTTTCATGGTTATGACAGAGTGGATAGGGATCGATATTTTGATACGGCTGGCTCTAGAACTAGAGGTCAAAGTTTGAAGCTTCGTAATAAACTTCTTTGCGGGATGTAAGGAAGTACTTTATTAGTGTAAGAGTAGCTGATAATTGGAATTTGCTAAGCAAGGAGGTAGTTGATGTTAACTCAATAAATAGTTTTAGACAAGTAAGATAATTATCACTAAGTACGAAATGGAACCGACCAGGAAACGGGAAGCTACGAGCTTGGGGTTCTTTCCCGTAGGCACAATTAGGTAATTACATACATGCATACATAATTATATATATATATATATATATATATATATATATATATATATATATATATATATATATATATATATATATATATATATATATAGATATATATATATATATATACATATATATATATATATATATATATATATATATATATATATATATATATATATATATATATATATATATATATATATATATATATATTGAGAGCGAGAGAGAGAGAGAGAGAGAGAGAGAGAGAGAGAGAGAGAGAGAGAGAGAGAGAGAGAGAGAGAGAGAGAGAGAGAGAGAGAGAGAGAGACACGCACAAACACATGCAACACAACATCTCTTTAATATATATATATATATATATATATATATATATATATATATATATATATATATATATATATATATATATATATATATATATATATATATATATATATATATATATATATATATATATATATATATATATATATATATATATATATATATATATATATATATATATATATATATATATATATATATATATATATATATATATATGAATCATATTTTACCCCGACTGGGACTCAAATCTAGGAGACATAATTAGTGTGGCAAGGCGCTATCAACTATACCAGAGAAGGTATAAAAGGGAAATAAACCTTACAGCTTTAACTGTTATACTAGGCATGAATGTATCCTATCTGAATGCCGCTCTGTTCATATTTCAGTCTGCCTATCCTCACTTGTGGCTTTATTTTTGCATTTTACCCAAATCTCAATCTAATTAGGGATCAACAATTCTCAAATAAGCACAATACCATATGTGAAAACATGAATCATATATTACTCCGACTGGGACTCCTACCTAGGCCACATAATTACAGTGCCAAGGCGCTACTAACTATACCACAGAAGGTATGAATGGGAAACAAACGTTACAGCTTTAACTGCTATACTAGGTATGAACGCATTCTATCTGAATGCCACTCGGTTCATATTACAGTGTTCCCCAACCTCAATTGTGGCTTTGTTTTTGCATTTAATTCACATCTCAGTCTAATTAGGGATCAACAATAATCAAATAAGCACATTACCATATGTGAAAACATGAATCATATTTTACCACGACTGGGACTCGAGCCTAGGACACATAATTACAGTGCCAAGGCGCTCCCAACTACACCACGGAAGGCATAAAAGGGAAACAAACCTTACAGCTTCAACTGCTCTATTAGGAATAAATACAATCTATTTGAATGTCACTCTTTTCATATTACAGTTTCCCCCAACCTCACTCGTGGCTTTATTTTTTTCATTTAATTCAAATCTATATCTAATTAGGGATCAACAATAAAAAAATAAGCACATTTCCATATGTGAAAACATAAATCATGCTATACTAAGAATGAGTGCATGCTATCTGAATGCCAATCTGTTAATATTACAGTTTCTCCAACCTACTTCGTGGTTTCGTTTTTGCATTTAACTCACATCTAAATCTAATTAGGAATCAACAATAATCAAATAAGCACATTTCCATATGTGAAAACATGAATAATATTTTACTCCGACTGAGACTAGAACCCAGGACACATAATTACTGTGTCAAGGCGCTATCAATTACACCATATTATTGTTGATCCCTAATTAGATTGAGTATTGAATTAAATGCAAAAACAAAGCCACGAGTGAGGTTGGGGGAAACTATAATAAGAACAGAATGGCATTCAGACAGAATGTGTTCATTCTTAGTATAGCAGTTAAAGCTGTAAGGTTTGTTTCACTTCCATACCTTATGTGGTGTAGTTGGTAGTGCCTTGGCACAGTAATTATGTCCTAGGCTCGAGTCCCAGTCGGGGTAAAATATGATTCATGTTTTCACATATGGTAATGTGCTTATTTGATATATATATATATATATATATATATATATATATATATATATATATATATATATATATATATATATATATATATATATATATATATATATATATATATATATATATACTAGGAATCCCCCCGCTTGTACCAACCTCCTGTGAGACGTCAAAGAAGGAGGGGAGTAGAGGGGAGAATAACTTCTCCCGAAACTGCTTTCCTTTTTTGATGTCGGCTACCCCCCAATTTAAGGGGGAAACAGCCAAGGTATATATATATATATATATATATATATATATATATATATATATATATATATATATATATATATATATATATATATATATATATATATATATATATATATATATATATATATATATATATATATATATATATATATATATATATAAGCAAAGGGAAGAAAAGTAACATTACTGATAAAATTTGCTTTGGAAACGAAACGGATATATGGTGACATTTAAGAACCGTTATAAACGCCTACTTCCTTCATTACGTTATCATTATTATTACTATGGTCACAATCTTTACAGATAAGATTTGCTAAAATATTAACAATTAGCTTGAATATACACTACATGCATTTAATGTTTGACAGACATTCCTCAGATTAAAAAGAAGAAGAAAATTATCTCTACAAAAAAAAAAATGGCTCTTTGATTGGTACCTGGATTTCTCGAATCTAAAGGGTACGATAACTATGCAATAATTATTTGTGTCAGTATTGGTGAACCTATTATTATTTCCTATTCTTGACTTTTTAAATATGAAACATAATATACTGAATTAATATTTCACACATAAATTAAAATAATACGATAACGACGTCAGAATAACGAGTAAATAATAAAAAAAACTAATTGACTACAGAATATACTATTAAGCGACATAGAATGTCACAAGGGTTTGTTTTTCTGCAGATGACAGACGAAGAAATACTGAAGGCAAGAACTAAACTTCCGTATGCCGATACAATCTCATTCACCTGACCTGTTAATGGAGGTATATATGATCTTTTATGGGTGTGGGAATTGTGTATAGCTGCTAAATAAGAAATAAAAATGAGATAAATATAACAGCCGTAGCAAAGAGTGAAGGAAGTGACCCAGGCCAAGGAAGGTCTCCGGGTTGCATTTCAGATAAAATCTGGAGCCACCTTCTGGCATTTCCAGGTTAAATACCACCCTGGAAGCGCAGCATTGGCACCATTTTAGGTTTGGAATATTAAAAATCTTATTTTCTTCGAGAAACTGGTGCCCTGTTTTTCCTAGTGACTGTCACTTGAGGTTTGTAGGTTTACCCCAAAGGTGAGGTACCTCAGAGGAAGTGTGGTATAGACCTGACATGACTATTGATTATATAAATAAAAAGGAGTTGTATATATTTTATTGGTAGTGGCTGTGTTGCATATATAAAATCCTTCCTAAGTTGAAAATATAAAACAGGTTTATTAGGGAAAAATAGAATTAATAAATTAATATATTATATCGTCCCAATACTCTTATATTAATTATCTACTGGACCCTTTGTATGAAAACATTTACTTATGCCAAAGTTCTGTTGGCAGCAATTAGCATATAAAAGGGCAAGATTCAGTTTATGCATCTTTCCATTGCCTACTCAAGAAATCTTCTTGTAGTCGCCGTGGCTCAGTCGGTAGCGTCTCCGACTCTGAGGCGTCAGGTCGAGGGTTCGCGCCCCGTCACGGTCTGAGGTTAGCAAAGTCATGCACTCAGCGTAAGGATTACATCTGCCAAAACAAGTCCTTCGCAAGAAGGCAACCGTCCTAGCCCTTGGTTGATAAGGGAGTCCGTGACGTAAAACCGGATATACTCAAGAAATCTTCTTGACCACCAATTCCTAAAAAGTGCTATGTTGCTGGATAAGCTCCCAAATTCAACCTAGTAAGATATGGAAGGCTCCAAATTTTAGTTAGGTTAGTTTACTTAGATTATATAACTACTAACTGCCCCTCACCAATATCAGTCCTAACACAAATAATAGTGATATCCGTGAAAAATAATAAACATATTAATTCAAAATATCAAAAATTAATCAGAAAAAAATTAGTTTAGTCCAAAAATTGAAGGGGTGTATAAAACGAATCATAAACATAAAAAGTTAATACCCTAGCACTTGCAGCTTGCATAATGGATTGATTGGTATATAAATGTGTTATTAAGCTATGCTTTATTTGATTTTTTTATTTTATAAATTATTAGGTAATGTTTTTCGAATGCTTTGTTTTTCCATGAAACTGGAAGGAGAGGGTGGGGCAAATGATAATTTAATATATCAATTAAACTGGTATGAGCAGCTGATTATACTTTGCCCTGATTTATATTTTGCATATGATGGCAATATGTGTCTTAGTGGTAATAATTTTTCTATGTTGACATTTTTAAATTCATAAAAATATACAAAAGAAAGTGTTACATGCAATCAATAATATAATATTTGGGTCATTTGTATTAGCTTATATTTTTCAACTTCCTATTGAATATAGTGTACCTGACATGTAATGGTTGGGAATCTTTCTTCATTAATTACTTTTAAAACCTTAATATCTATAATCAAGATAATCTTTAATCAATGTTCTTTTCTATATATTCCTACATTTTAGCATAATCCATGTTTTTAGCTCTGGGAAGATCTTACTGGAAGGTAGGCAGAGTTTCCTCTTGAACAAAATAATTTCGTGGTATATGTTGCTAATATGATTAATTTTGATAGTAAAAGATACAAAATCTCGTATCCTAAGTTTGTATATAAAACTAAGAACTTTAACATGGAAAGCTTGGAACCTATTATAATATCAGTATTGCAAGCTTTCTCCATGTGAATCATCCACAGATGTCATTAAAATGTATTTGTTTGCTTTTCCAATGCACATAGCAACCTCATCTGCTTGTCCATGATAATCTCAAGGTTACTGTCCTGGAAAGTCCCGCAATATGACGCATGTAAGTGTCTTTGGTCTTTATAAAGATCATCTCCCTAGTACAGCATTTGGTTGTAGAATTTGGTGTAGGTATATTTGCACATAATCATGACAGATCACGCATTTACTTGTATGCATGCCCTGAGTATTGAATTCTTTGTAATTTATTTAGCTGAGGATTCTTAAAAGAGCTTCTGAAAATGTTTATTATTCAAGTCAGTTGTTGTGACCTATGGCACATCCCCGTTTGACTGCCATCCATAGTGACTAAGCATTAAATCCTTTAAACCAGGCAGGAGTGCTAATTATCGCAATCAACATTCCATGATACTTTCATGTAATTAGAATTTTTTACTTATCCTTCATAGATGAATGTGTATGCGAAATATTAATTTCATCTCATATTGGACAAGATGGTAAACTTCAATTTCATTCCCTGAGTCAGTAAATCTTTCTCTGTCATATAATCATGCTTCATAAATGCCACTGTATTTTTCTCTTCTATCAGGTGATGTTAGGAATGGCATGGTCCCCTTTATCATACATTCATGTCAACTTTTATATGAAATTTTAAAATATATCATCTTGGAATCCATATCAAACCACTTGGCAAGGCTTAGCTTGTACAGTATTTTGCGTACACAATGTAAAAGTTACGAAATTATTTATTTTATTTGTATTATTGCATAATTCATAGTACAGTATTCTGCAAGACATTCAGAAGTTTAATTCACAAGCATTAATAGGCAATTCTCAACATGTTGAAGATGTTCTTAGCATCTAGAAGTATGCTTATAAACTACCTTAGAAAATATGTTACTACAATCTGACTTAATGACCGCAACAAAAACCTATTTAAGTAAATACTGATATAAAGAAAGTCTCAACATAAGAGGGGGAGAGAAAGAGAGAGAGAGAGACAGAGCTAGAAAAAACTGGAGAAATCAGGAATAGAGTCCTGCCAGTATACAGAGGTTACAAGTACATTGTAAATTTTATATTTTTTATTTCATTACTGTAAAACATAATTTAAATAAAGTTTAAGAATAAATTATAATGTTAAGAAATAAACAAATGCGTGCTCTGAAGGTTAAAAAAAAAGACCAAACAAGATGACTTAGAGATGGTACAGGGGGTCATCGGTTTACACTGTCCTCGACTTATGATGTTTCATGTTACAAAACTTCTTCCTTAAATTATTTTCCTTCTTTTTTTTATAATTTTTGGTCTGTACTATGTCTCCCAAGCATAAAGGATATTCTTCTGATGGAAGTGAAAGTAGATATAGTAAAATGCAAAGAAAAGGGAGACTCTTTACTACTCCATTAGCATAGCTGCTTATATAGGTGTGTTCCAACTTACACTGAAATTCGAGTTACATCACATTTCAGTAATGGAAATCTGATGTAAGTCGAGAACCCCTTATATACTGTTTGAGGTCATTACACCATGGTTCCTATCTACCATTTTTCCATTGATTTAATATAGGTGTGTTCCAACTTACACTGAAATTCGGGTTACATCACATTTCAGTAATGGAACTTATTACGTAAGTCGAGAACCCCTTATATATTGTTTGAGGCCATTTCACCATGGTTCCTATCTACCATTTTTCCATTGATTTAATATTCCAACTTATGACCAATCTGCTTTACAACTGGTCAATTGGAACTGAACCCGATCATTAATAGGGAAATTACTCTTAAAGTTATTATTCAAGAAGTACAATCATTACCCCTATATTCACCCAAATTATTACTTTGTCAGCAGGGGTGTTGACGTGAAGATTAAAAGGCTATTAACACTACACATAGCACAATTACTGAAATAAACACCTTATTTATGATATAATTCACTGAATGCATTATAAGTGTAAGTAAGATATTACACACTCCTTTGAACCTAAAAAGATGAGAGAATACTTTGAAATTTATGTGTACTGTACCTTTTATCAGGATGTAAAATCCTAGCAACTCATTTAATGCATGAGAGATTGAAAAATGTTTGCTGGCTTAGAAACAGTGATGAAAGGGCTGTGTATATATCTTAGTTCTCAGTGAGATTGGACCTAGACCAACGCTTCCGTAGAACCCTGTAAAATGCATCACCAACGTAAATGTGTGTGAAACTAAAACATCTGTTTCTGTTTTGGTAGTAACTCGATTCTGGATTGGTTACACCTCCACCATAAATATCCTACACTAGTTTTACATATTTTTCTGGGCAAGTTTGTGATATGTACTTTCTTTATTATAACGGAGCCCACAGTCTTCGACCCTCATTAATTTGTTTACCAGCCGTCTTAATTTAATTTAGAATAGTCCTTATGCATTGTTTGATATGCTTAAGAGGCTGTTTACTATGCTCACACCAGCCTGTCTCCTTCCCTTTTTTGTTTAAGCCACAAAATTATATATACTCTAAGCTAGTCCATTGGTTTCTTTATATATATATATATATATATATATATATATATATATATATATATATATATATATATATATATATATATATATATATATATATATATATATATATATATATATATTAATTCCTCGTTCATCGCGGGTGTTAGATTACGGGACCACCCGCGATAGGTGAAAATCCGCGAAGTAGCAGCACCATATTTTACATTTCTTTTTACCTTTATAAACCCTCCCTGCACTGTTAACAACTCACTCTTTACTTTATTAATAACAGCGCGCAAGTCTAAATTTATATGAGTGTGACAGGTAAGCACAAGCATAAAGCTATACGAACATGATAGGTAAGTTTACCGTGAATGACATGATGATGACGTTTACATACTGCACAGCCAATGACAGCTTTATGGTTGCTTTTTGCGAGAGAAGAACATGGTAACGTGAGTTGCTGTCGCTGTTTCTTCTTTTGTGCAAAGATAGTCTTGTAAGGAGTCATGACATCGTCGATAATATTGCAGAAGTGCATCGAACAAACCATATCATTGCCCACTCCTGCGGGATGATGTAGCGAGCAGTAGATTCGTTGATGCCGAAATGGTGGCCGATAGCCGAGAAATTTCTTCCTACCTTCAGCATATCTAACAGTTTTACCTTATCTGCTATGGTCAGCATCTTCTTTTGCCGCTTAGACTCACTACCAGAAGCCTTAAGATGAAGGACGCTTGGGCGGCATTGCAGGGGTTGAAATAAAGCAAAAGTTTCACACAAAACACAAGCACAATGTATTAAGAGGCACAACGCGAAAGGCGCACACGTGAGTAACTGAGTGGGTGAGGTGAAACAATGGAAGATGGTGGATGAATCAGGCTTCAATCAAAAAGCCAATCAGACCCCAGGATACAGAACACAATTCTGTGATTCGTCGTCTCCCACCCATCAGCCAATAGCATCCCGTGTACTATCTCACGTAGGTGCGACCCTTTGCGTTTTCCAAGATGCAGATACCAGTATTGTATATTATATGGTGCAATACTGTGAGTTACATTTTTAAATTTATGCTTTATACTATTTTTTACTGTTTTATTTTTCTTAGGCTAGGATATTAATACTGGAAATTCTAATATTTCCACATGTCATGGATACCCGCGATATACCCAGAAAATCTGCGATATAAAATACATATGCTCGTCATAAAAAACCTGCAGTGCACTGAATCCGCGGACGGTGAATTGTGATATAGGGAGGGATTGCTGTGTGTATATATATATATATACTGTATATATATATATATATATATATATATATATATATATATATATATATATATATATATATATATATATATATATATATATATATATATATATATATATATATATATATATATATATATATATATATATATATATATATATATATATATATATATATATAATGTTTAAGAGACAATAAATATTAATTCCATCTTTCCATTTCCCTTATAAATTGGGCATAAGGTGTAGTTACAGTGATATTGTGACTCATATGTAATAAAAATTTATTCTGTTTGGGTAAGCAAAAAAAACATTTTGCATTAGGCCTCATTTTACAATTGTAATACAGCAGCAACTCATATTCATCAGATAAAGCTAAGAATGTTTCTTTCATATTTTTTTGTATCTAAATAATTGTTTGATGTAAGTTTCACTTCATTAATTACGACATTTCTCAACAATAAGTCAGGTATATAAACAATAGTTATGAAAACAGTGGTAGGAAAAAAAGGCGAGATGAAAAAACATTTTTGTGATCCTTTTCCTTAGACAATGCATGCATAATTATGCCTGTCAGTAACAACCATGGTGCTTTCAGACTTGAAGAAAAAGAGATCCAACAAGCAAATTATATACAATGTTTTATTATGTAGTTTGTAAACTAAAACAATTGAATTTAAGAATATTATTTAAAAATAATTTGTAGATGGTATCTTCTTCAGCTATTATTCTTTCTTTTAACAATCACTTATCCATTTATAATTATATTTTCATATTAAGATATTTTTGCAGGTTTGAAACGATGAATTATACAGTAACTATATTTTAAATATACAATTTATTCGTATACTGTAAATTTATTTTATGGTACATTAGTTTTATAAAAATACAAGTTTTTCCAACCTCTTATTTCTATGATTATTATTAATATTATCACCTCATATTACTCTCAATTTTCCAAAGAGGGACAGTATAATACAGTAATTAGTTCGCAGAATTGTCAAGTCCATAGTGAGGAAAAAAATATTTACTATCCATTTCAAACTCAATTACTTTCATGTTTTATTATTACTCAGCACAGTATTAAATGCACTCGTATGCCATAAGATTTATAGATTAACAATTGTAGGAAAGGTATGTACAGTATTTCAAAATATAATTGTATCCCTTAGAAAAACACATCACTTGGCTTTGTCATATTTTACTCTGCATTAAGTTTAGTATCTCTCGCATACATTGTGTAACTCATATTGTGATGTTTGTGTCTTGTATTTTTGCAGTTTCATCACAGAGAGTGGATGAAAAATGATACCAAAGAAACAGTTTGAGGATAATGGTTATGAGAGTTCTGGCTCTGAAACTTATAACCAGTCCCATACAGCAGCCGAAAGAGGAATAATAGCCGTGGCACAAGAATGCACAGAAGCGTCTGGGTGGAGTCATTCATCATATACAAGCAAAGATGTTAACGCCACAAAATGCTGCCAGACTGAGGGAGTGAAGCTTAAAGAATCGATTAAAGTAGACCGTGGTGATTTTGTGCGTGTCAAGCTGTCAAAAATACCAAGTCTAGATTATAAGCATCAGTTCTTTGTCCGTGCTGCTGGTGGAATGAGTATACCTGTACCTGATATACCACAAAGCCCAGATATGTCTGTTGAAAATAGTCATCAAGTGACTTCACCCTCTGTCCCTCAGCTGGAGGAAACTTCTCTAACCATGAATAGATATCCTGACAGCACCACCTCTGAGATTTCTAGTAAAAGGACGAATAGTTATCTTCCCCTTAGTGTAGAACTTGTTGCTGGTAGAAGCACTACAAGCATACCAGCAGATGGCAGCAAAAACTCTTCAAATACTACTAAAGTTCGTAGTGTACCACCTTCGAAGACACTCACAATGTCAGCATCTCTTTTAAAGTCCTATTTAATCCCTGGCAGCAGTACCAGTAGTGGTAGTGACAAGTCGCAATCAAAAAACATGGCTGCCACTGCAGATGCGGAAAACTCTGTTAAAACCAAAATGATGGGAATATGGAACAATGTAAAATATGGTAAGTTGTCACAAAATATCTATTTACTTTGTCATTTATTTTTACTTAGGCAAAATAGTAACGGTCACTTCCTGTTTGTGAGATGTGATGATTTTACACTGATAGTGATATACAATAATATGGTCTTTTGCCTTAATCCCTTTTTTTCTGTAAAGAAAAAAGGGAGGTAGTTGAGTAAGTAAATTGTTTATCAATCAGAGTAAAGGAAAGAAACATAAACCATTTACAAGTACAGTAATATTGATATTAGGCCTACAACAAATAGAAAAGGAGTTTAATGTACAAAAACGGTATAGAATAAAGTCTGGTAGCAGGTTAAATTTCATCTCATAAATAAATGAGGTCATTAGGGTCAGTCATTAAGTAAAATCACAGTAAAGAAGGCTAAAGTTGATTCCCCATGTACTCGTGGACCAGTGTTTGACTGTGTCATTGAAAATTTCTTTATAAGGGTGAGAGGTCAAGGAACATTGATTATAAGGGGACCCCAAAGGAGATTTTTTTTTTTTTTTTTTTGCACCAATTAAGTAAGAATTTTCGGTGTGTATATCTCCTCCTGAACAGCTATGAGTATACATATCATAATGAGAAGCTTTTAATTGTACACCCCATTGCTAACTCCATTACTGGAGGAAGATATCTGTCAATTTGAGATGTAGGGTACACCTGTGGTGTGTCTGTAGAGCAAGCACCCATATAGAAAACCAATATAAAAGATATATCATTCCTCATTCCCAAGCTACTAAAGTTCTGTGAGGGTGTTGTCCATATTTTGGCTTTTTATTATCATTCCTGCCTAGAAAATTGTCCAGTACGATCTACCAAACAGAGATTACTCATCAAGATGATTGAAAAAAGTATGTAAACAGAGGAGACCTCGAATCAGTATTATTAGCTCAGTAGTTTAGAGATGATATCATAGAGAATATTGTTTACTTTATCCCCAGAAATATATCTGGAATTAGTTACAGTACTTTCATAGGCATTAGGTCTTTAGTGACAGTTTATCTATAAATGCAGCATTGGTTATTTCTGTTTATCACACTGAATGGGATTTCTCAATGGACAGTGGATTAAATATTGTCACTAAGAAGGGTAGGGCTGCGGTAATAATGACTTTATTCATACCAGTCATGTGAATCACAGACGCTCCCCTACTTACAAACAACCGAGTTACAAATGTTTGCTCGAACAAAAACCTACCCATTATCTATCCATGTATTAAAGTATGTATAATTATACTGTGCTATATTATTACATTATTATTACTGTATTAAAATTCATTAATACTTTATAGTTTATGTTTATAGAGTAGGTAAGTGTGTTTTGTCTAAAACTCTACAGTACTGCATATCTATGTACTGTACAGTACTTTTTTTTTTTTTACCTAAACAACTTACGAACAATTCTACTTTTGAACGGACTTTTGGAACCTAACTCATTTGTAAGTATGGGAGTGTGTGTACAACCATTCCATTCATTTGCTTGTGTCCTCAAAAGTTCATTTTGAAAATTTTATATATGTTAAAATATAAAGCCAAGTGTCACTTGACAACTGAGTTGCGCTCCAACAGAAAACACAGACAGTAAGTGATCTAACTGGCTAGGAACATGATATATAAGCACATCTATATACAGTACACCTAGTTCGCTTTTTAAGCGTATTTATAATCCGCGAAATTGGAATAACGCCCCTATAAAATAATAGTAAAACAAATACGAAATACACGAATAACACTCATGCAAAAAAATTCGAAAAAACATTTTCATTTTAGTAAATAATTGATCGCCTTGGAGGCACTTTTCCACCATGCTCCTCCTCTTCTACTGCTTAATGCGATCGGATATTATGAAGACAATGGAAACAAAGCATTAAGAACAAACAGCAAACAAACTTGCAATATAATATCGTCAGGGAAATAGCATGCGAGGGTTCATCAACTGATACAGAGGCGGCAATATGATTGCAGATAGAGGTTCGTTCTCCCGCATCCTCCTCTTCTACCGCTTAATGCGATCGGATATTATTAAGAGAATTGAAAAAAAGCATTAAGAACAAACAGCAAACAAACTTGCAATATAATATCGTCAGGGATATAGCGTGCGAGGGTGCAACAGCTGATACGGAGGCTGCAAAACATTTGCAGATAGAGGATCATTCTCCCGCATCCTCCTCCACTTCTACCGCTTAATGCGATAGGATATTATGAAGAGAATTGAAAAAAAAAGCATTAAGAACAAATAGCAAACAAACTTGCGATATATATATCGTCAGGGAAATAGCGTGCAAAATGTTTGCAGATAGAGGTTCGTTCTCCCACATCCTCCTCCTCTTCTACCGCTTAATGCGATCGGATATTATTAAGAGAATGAAAAAAAAGCATTAAGAACAAACTTGCAATATAATGTCGTCAGGGGCGATATTATGGGATTTCTCAATGGACAGTGGATTAAACATTGTCACTAAGAAGGGTAGGGCTGCGGTAATAATGACTTTATTCATACCAGTCATGTGAATCACAGACGCTCCCCTACTTACATACACGTCCCAGTGTATGCCTGTTGCCCACTGCTTAATAGAGTGCATTAGTTTGTTTACTGTACAGTAAATCTGTATATCTTTTATACTGTACACTATTTGCATGTTAATATAAATAACTACAGGTCTTTCTGCTCTGTTATGTACTTATAAAATATGTTTTACTTATCTTATATCTTTGGTATAGTGTGTCTATGTATGGTTGTGAAACGTATCTATGCCCATTATCATTATTTCTTATGGAAAATGACTTGTTACATTACGCGAAAATTACAATATTCGGCACTTCTGAGAACCTATCTTCGCGTTATTACAAGAACTAGGTGTATTATCTCTACACTACAATGCTGTACCATTTAATAATATACACCATACACTGCTGTGATTAATAATAATATAAATAATGATAATACTAAGTACTGTCCTGTAATAATGTTCATTCAAGGCAATTGTATTTTAATAATTATTTTATTAGTCAAAATTCGTAATTAGATAGAGTAACTGTCAAATCCAAAGTTTACTTAGATAATTCTAATTAAATATTATGTACAGTGATTGTGAAAATTCCTCGCCACTTTACTGTCAAAATGCTTTATGTAACCAGTTTATGTGTATGAATATCATTTACCTCTTAAATTGATATACCAGTGTAATGGATCGGTTGACGAAAAGTGGTTGGGTCTAATAGAGTGAACTCTACTGTATGTGATTAGTTGTTAAAATATAAAAAATCTGGCATGGAAAATTTTACACTGTACACTATTTACGTCATATACCAATACAGTATTGCTTGCAATACTATTTTCTGTTGGCTTTGTTCATAAGGTGTTAAATACCTAATAATGTTTTATATGAAATTACATTTTATCAGCATAAGTCGGTATCAGCCAGACAAATAAAAACACTGGACTACAGTATTTGGTCAGGTGGAATTAACATATCAAATGGGATTATAGTATTGTGTAGAAATACTTAAATATCTTTTTCCATAATCTTGTAAATACTTAGCATAATGTCATGAGCTGTTTACTTATATTAGTATGTTGAAGTAAGGATATTAAGAGAAAGTTGATAAGTATGGAAAACGATTGAGCAGTAAAATTGTCACATTTTCTGAATGGAAATATAGAGAACATAAAATTAACAAAAATGTCTGTAAGACTTTATGATAGAGAACTAATGAGGTTAAAAAAATCTGTAAATGCTGGTAATATTCATTATCAGATTTTCATTTTAAAAATTATTGGATTGAGATGTGGCCTGAGGATTTAGATAAATAAATAAGAATGTGTTAGGGAAATGTAATTAATAGATGTATAAAGCCTCTGGCAAGGAGCAAGTGAAACTACACATCTCTTCCCCTTTGTTTCATTCAGTTCTGTTATATCCATGCTTATTATTCCAAGAATGCTATCAATCTGCTCCCTTTTACTCTCACTCATTCCACAACGGAGCACATTCAAAGACCCAGTTAATAAGGTTCTGACTGGAGATTTTGTACCAGAATTCCCTTGAATACCTTGACTCTTTGTGGGAGAAAAATACATAAAGGGGTAATTTCTAGGTGCCTTGCTCACTCCCAATTTGTCAAATATTACAGCAGGCAGTATTCTTGTTCCCCTGCCCCAGGAAAAAGGAGGAAATTGCAGAGTTAGTGAGAAAAATGGAAATGAACTCTGGGGGGCACGCCAGAGAATGTCTAACCCCTTACTAGGATAGGACCGACGCATCTTCATGAATAAAATTTCTTATTGAATTAAATGATATAAATAGACATATAGAAATACATAAATTGCTAGCTACATAGACCAATGGACTGAATGATAGAATATTATAAACATAGGTGGGTAGATACTACCTATACCCATTTTTAAAGGGGAGAGAAAAGTGCATGTTATTTACAAAAAAAAATTATCTTCGGCAGGAAAAAGTTGGTTGTCCAGAAAATGATTATAGCTTTTATGAATTTGTCATTCATTAAGAGTGCTCCTTACTACAACTTTGGGAAAGGACTGAGACACTGTCTGTGTTGTTTGCCATTTCATCTGTCACTGTTAATCCCCTTTTGAATGGGGGTGAACACTGATAAGTTAGAGCTGGGGAATTAAGGTTGGATACCCTTACTGAGTAAGCGCTGGAATTAGAAAGCTACATTTTCTAGGTTAAAAGAGGAGAGAGAAATACTTTTCCGTGTTTTCAAAAGACCTGTTGGGCAAAAATTCTGTGTAATGACTAGAATACATAAACATTATAGAATTCTTCAAGCTAAAATATTGTATGTGTGATGGTAACTGTGAGAATATCATTGGGGTTCGTTGTGTATGCGTGTTCTGATTAGGATTGTGTCAGTGGTCTCTTCAACTGTTTTATTAGTTTTTAACATTAGGTCCAAAAAATTATAGTGTATTATGTGGTTGTATGATATTGTGAGATTCTACTGTACAATGCTTTAACTACCTATTTTATATTAGAGGTGATTATTAAGAACAGTGGCCATGGATCATCATTATTGGTATGGAGAAAGTGTGACAAAAAGACTCTGATAGTGACCAATGGAGGATTAATATAATTTTTGTACTCTGATAATATGAACATAAACATTCAAACCATAAGACTCTTCAAAGCTTAGAGGTACTTTTAATATTAAAAGAGATTTGCAAAATAATCATACAGTATTATTCAAGGAGGTGGAAGAAGTATATTGTAGAATTTTGTATGTGGAGACAGAAAAGGCAGAGCTATATATATTCAGAACACATAAGGAGGTAATATAGTTAATGAGAGAGAATTTAGTTCAAGTTTTAAGAAGGAAATTATGAAGCGGCTCTTTTCCCTCATTGTTTCTGTTTATGAATAAGTATATACTCTTGGCGAGATTAAGATTAGTATTTTCTAAACTAAGAATACTGTATATGTATGAATAGAGAGGGATGTAAGCAATTGTACAAGGATATATTTTCATAATAGTGAAGCTAATGCTATTTTGATAAATCTTAAAACTTTTGTGTACATTTAGCTGCAATACTATAATTAAGTTGCATAACAGTTCATATTGTTTGAGGGAGTTTGTTTAATTTCATAAATATTAACCATGCATAATATAATTTTACGAAAATATCAAGTCCTTCGTAAGAAGGCAACCGTCCTAGACCTTAGTAGAAAAGGGAGTTCGTGACGTAAAACCGAATCCATTTAAGATATTGTTTAAATTTTACCCAAAACCAGTGAGACGTACTGAATTAAATATATTTTCACAAAACTATCTAGACGCTTATTTGCATAACTATTCAAGATTCAGCACAGTTTATAAGATTTTACCCCAAAATAGTGAGATATACTGAACTAAGTATATTTTAAATATAAATAGCACTTATTTTGCATTCTTTCAGAAAGTAATTGATATATTTAGTAAATAAATTAGAGGTCCTAAAAATACTATATTATTAAAAAATATGTTCATTTTAATAATCAGTTTCTCTTATAGGTTGGACTGTGAATCTGAAAACCAACTTTTCCAGAGATTCCCCTGTTTACCTCTTGGCAAGTGTATATCACAAGTCGTTTGGAGAAAATGATGATGAGTCATCATCTGGTCAGTGAAAACTTGATTATATTCCCACCTTGCAGTCTTTACTGACATGTATTCATCAACAAAAGTACCCTAATCTTCTTCAAAGTGATTATTCATTCAGTATTTTCCAAAACAGATTTCCTTTGGCATAATCATTACTTGAATTACACTTCATCTAGTGTACAGGTGCAGTATTATTTATTTCAAAATCTGACTTCGAATATTTCATATTGGTTTCAGGAATAGAAGAAAATGGAATGGAAGCATTCAAAAGACATTTCTATAGCCTGATATGGTGCACTTATAGAAGGCAGTTTTCTACTTTGCAAGATTCTACTCTCACAACTGACTGCGGCTGGGGCTGCATGTTACGATCAGGACAAATGATGGTGGCGCATGCTCTTGTACTTCATTTTCTCTCCTCAAGTAAATCATAGCAGCTGATAATATGATGTTTGTCTTA
>JAXCGZ010005917.1:80000-96155 GCA_037179515.1 Halocaridina rubra | reverse complement strand
GTCACCACTTTATAGTTCAATGTGACAGAATATCAAGATTACCACAATATCATTTAAGGTAACAAAATAGGCCAAAGTCATAATTATGAAGCAATTTTTATGTATCGAAAATGAACAGACCAAAAATATCACACTACACGAAAAAGGCGGCAATACAGAGTCAGTGTTGCCATAAAACAAAAACAAAAAAAACAACGTACAGTTCGTTTTGACAAAAAGAAGCAAAATTAAGGGATCAGTTTAGAACAAAAAAAAAAATATTAATAAATAAAGTGAAAATATATATATCAATTAATAAATATATTAATATATAAATAAAGAAGACATATATCATAACACTACAACACTCCAAATAAAGAAAGAAAATACACTATGCCACTACAAATTCTCTTGTTTTGATATTCTTGTACTTATACTTGATTTGTCTTTTGTTGATGCCCGGATGAGTGGCTTGTTTTGTTTATACCAACTTCAAGAATAAAGCCCAAGTATTCTGCTATATTTTTATTTGACCCTAGCATTAAATTAAGAGACTTAGGACCCGCTATAATTGGCGACGAGCTGTCTGGATTGAATCTCAATGCTTTGAAGCTGTTTTTGACCGATTATGACTCCCGATTTTCAAGAGATAAGTGGCATTCTAAAGCTTATGCTAGGCTACATGGATTGAGGTAATGAAGATTGGTTTTTGTTGTTTTTGGAAAATACTTCATCTGTTACCTATGCTAGGCTAACCATAACTAGCACCATTGCAAAAATTGAGCCTTTTCATCCCAAACTAATGAACTTTGATGTGTGGATGTCCATGCTTGAGGTCCATTTTGCCCACAGTGGTATAACTGAAAGTGTTAAAAAGAAAAATTGCTTGCTTGTTTCACTAGGAAGTGAAGTATATACCACTCTAGCTAGTTTGAGTGCCATAGATATGCCTCATCTTAAGATTTTTTCTAATTTAGAAATTTTGGAAGGTTATTTTATTGTCAAGCCTTCTTATCACAGAAGCTTAATACAATTTCAGCTAAGAAAAAAGAAACCTGGTGAAAATAGCATAGTATTTATGCTGATCTCCGAGCACTTGCCAAAGACTGTAATTTTGGCAATCAGTTTGATGCAAGGGTTTGCGATCAATTGTTTATGGCTATTGAATTAGAAGTATATTTTCCTAATTTAGCAGCGGAAAATCTAAACTTACAAACAATGACTCCTTCTGCTACATTGGAGAGAATTTTAAATTTTGAAAAAGCTTTTTGTGGTGAAACCTACTCAAATAAATGCTTTGAATATTAATTCAAAAAGACCTAGTCCTACTCCTACCCCTAATGGTAGAAGAGAGGCAAGTTGACGACATTGTGGTTACCCTCAACCTATGTAGGAATGTCGCTTTTCTCATCTTTCTTGTTTAGTGTGTAACAAAAAAGGACAATTGAAAAAAGTTTGTCATTTTAATAAGGAAGCTTCCCAGGGTTCTAAGTTTTCTCAGTTTTCCGAGAACCAAAAGTATGGTGATGGAAAAACTAGCCATATCACTTTGTTGGTAAAAACAGAAAGGGTAAGAAAAAAGCTAATGCAGTTTTTGAAAAACCCTACTTGAGGAAGATAGTGATTGCAATCAGTTATTAAGTTTAAATGAATCTACTCCAGTAGGGAAAGAAATTATAATGATTTCAGTATAAGACATGGATTTATTGTCGTTGACAATTATAACCCACACTTGTGTGGTAGGGATTTAATGTCTAAGATTTGAATTGCTTTGACAGATGTTATTGATTGTGAAAATAATATAATAAACAGTGTAATGGATGCTAGAGCTCAGCTAGATGAATTCTCAGCTGATTCAAAATTGCCAATTACGAGCATAGTAGCCAAGGTTAATCTTAAAGGTAATGCAGTATCCAAAATTTCAAAAGGCCAGAACAGTTCCATTTCATTATAAGATATTAGTAGAGGATACTTTAAATAAATTGGTTTCTGATGGCATTATAAAGTCAGTAAGTTTTAGTGATTGGGGGGCTTCCATTGTTTCAGTATTATATGCAGATAAGAAATCTATGAGGATTTGTGTAGATTTTAAAGAGTTGAATCAAAAATTGTTTGTGATAAATATCCACTTCCAAGAGTAGATGAGATTTTATCAGTAGTTTGCAAGAGTAAAATATTTTCTAAAATTGATCTTGAAAATGCATACTTGCAATTACCAGTTGATGATGAAAGCCAAAAGCCTCTTGTAATAAATACTCATGAAGGAGTTTTTAAATATAAAAGACTTCTTTTTGGTTTGGCATCATCACCAGCTATCTTTCTAAGATTTATTTCTCAGATTTTGATGAATATTGATGGTGTTGTAGCCTTTTTAGATGATATTCTTGTTGGAGGACAAACACAAAAAGAGCATGATGAAAGACTAGACTGAGTTTCGAAGGAATTCCAAAAGCACAATGTAGCTATGAATAAAAAGAAAACTGTTTTGAATACTGATTCACTTGAGCTATGTCATTCTGGTGATGGAATTAAACCATCACCCAAAAACTTTAAGCTATATTGGAAGCACCACCTGCAAAGTCTGTCAGTGATGTAAAATCCTTTTTGGGTATGATTACCTATTATAGGAGATTTGTAAAGAATTTTTTCTTGTACTTTGTCTCCCTTATATGATTTGTTGAAAAAAGGTGCCAAATTTAAATGGTCATCTGTAGAAGCTAATGCTATCAGTAAGTTCAAAGCAGAGTTATCCAAGCCAGAATTTCTTGCTAATTTTGATGGAAATCTCCCAGTAAATTGTAGAAGTAGATGCATTTCCAGTGGGCGTTGGCTGCATTTTAATGCAGGAGATGCATGGTATCAAAAAAACAGTCTTTTTTGCTAGTAAAAAGTTATCATCTGCAGAATTAAATTACTCCCAGTTAGACAAGAAAGCTCTGGCTTTGGTCTATGCTGTAAGCAAATTTAAATATTTGTTATTGGGTTGTAGATTTATTCTTAGAACTGATCACAAACCATTATTTGGATTGTTTGGCAGAACCAAACAGATTCCTGTAATGCAAATGCTAGAGTTCAGCGATGGGCTTTGCTTTTATCACAGTACGATTATGACTTAAATTTTAAAGTAGGAAAAGATAATGTTGTCGCAGATGCCCTTAGTCGGTTGCCAGTACTGGATTCTGGTTTGGATTCTAGTACCTCTAATGAATATGTTCATGTTATAGAAACTTTGAGTAATCAAGACATTTCTTTTGAAAATGTTAAGGTTTTGACTAGAAATGACCCAGTTTTAAGTAAGGTTTTTCAATGTGTGAAATTGGGTTGGATTAATGACCCAATATTGTCTGATTACTCTGTTGTCAAATCAGATTTAAACATTTATGATGGTATTCATTTGTATCAAAACTGTGTAATTATACCTGCTGGTATGCGCAGCGCAGTACTAGAACAGCTACATGTAGGTCATAACGGTATCAATGCAATGAGAGCAGAAGCACGTAATTGGATTCGGTGGCCCAAATTGGACCAGGACATTTCAGAAATAACTAAATCTTGTAAACTTTGTTTTAAAAATTTCCAGACTCCACAGTCAGCAGTATTATCCTGGCCAGAAATTGGGGAACCTTGGTGTAGGTTACATATAGACTACGCTGGTCCAATTGGTGACTCTTATTTTTTGATAATTGTAGATTCCCACACAAAATTTTTGGATGTTCATGTTACTAGATCTACCACATCAGCAGTAATTATTGCTAGGTTAAGGCAAAGTTTTTGTAATTTTGAATTGCCAGATATAATTGTTACTGATAATGCCCCTTATTTTGTGTCTGAGGAGATGGATTTTTTTCTGAGGAAGAATGGTATTAAACACAGTACACTTGCTCCTTGTAACCCTTCTTCTAATGGCTTAGAAGAAAAGGGCCGTAAAAACTTTCAAAGAAGGTCTTAGTATATTTACTGATGAGGATATTAATACCAGAGTATGTATGTTTTTGTATAATCATAGAAGAACTATACATTCCTCCATAATCATAGAAGAACTGTACATTCCTCCACTGGGAAGGCTCCAGCTGATATGATGTTTAACCGTAACTTTCGGGGAACTGTAGAAAAAATTATACCTCAAGAAAAAAGGGAGAAGGCACTGCAGAAAGAATGTAAATTTAAAAAATCAGAATATAATGTAGATGATGCAGTTTTTATTAAAAATTATGGTCAAGGTAAGCCTTGGTTAGAAGGTTAAATCTTAAAAGTACTTGGTGTTCGTAACTACAAAGTACATCTTAAAAATTTTGGCAATATAGTTTGGAAAAGACATTCAGACCAACTTATGCCTAGATTTACTCTTAGTGTAGAAGAATGTATTTTTCCCAGTAATAATCAGAATTATGGTGGTACTTGTAAGCCAATTTTGCCTTCTATTCCAACTAGTCTTGCATCAAATTCTGATATGATTAATGAACCAGAGAGCAATTTGCTTTATTATTTGTATTTATTTCCAATTAAATAGAGTTTAATCCTCTTGTTTTGATATTCTTGTATTTCTACTTGATTCGTCTATTGTTGATGCCCAGATGAATGGCTTGTTTTGTTTATACCAGCTTCAAAAATAAAGCCCCAGTATTATACTACATTTTTATTTGACCCTAGCGTTAAATTAAGAGACTTAGGACCCAATACTACTAGTGCTCTTACTGAAAACAAATAATCAGTGTTGACAAAGCAAGAGTCCTGAATATTTCCAAAAATAACTTTGGCTTAAATGAGATGTCGTTGGAGCACAGAAGACTTTGTGGCTTATCCCAATGGTTTGAAAATCAGGTAAAGAGAATAAGCCAAGGCCACTGAAAGTTATACTTGGCAGCAGTGAAGCTAGGATACTTGTCTTACAGAGGAGTAAAAACCTAACGGCACCTAAGGAACCAAGAAAAAGAGTGTTCATAACCTTTGATATGACAACACAGGAACGGGAATGATATTACAAATTGATTAATGAGCTATGGACCAAGAAACAGGAAAGTAAAGAGAATCATGAAAACTATAAATGGATTATTGAACATAATACAGTTGTCAAGCTCCCTAATCAGGGAAACTTCCAATAGGCCCAGAAATAGACCTATGCAATCTTCCAGTATCTGTGAATATTGTACATGGGAATGATGATTCTCACCCCAGTGCTCCCAACTCAGAAAGTAACTCTAGTGGGTGCAAAATAGTTAGTAGTCTCAAGTGGCTTTATACCAATTGTGGTGGAGAGTTTAACAATACTACTAAAGTTAGTTTATTACAAGATAAGGAGAATCCTCATATTATTTTTTTTTTTACTGAATCAAAGTTGTATAAAGAGAGTTAATGTCAAAGTGTACCCTACTTCCACATATAAAGTTAATAGAAGAGACAGAGAATCTCACATGATTGGTGGTGGTGTAAGCATACTAGTTAGAAGAGATCTAAAATCCCAGTAATGCTCAAATGATATGGTGGTTATCGATTGTGAATATGTAAGCTGTAATATACAAATGTGTTCCACTTCAGTCCTTCTTAGTTGATTGTACAGGCCCTTATCTTATACTGCCAGAGATAATGCAGTTTTTCTAAATCAGATTGAGAAAATATTTAAATCAAGAAACTGTTAACCTCTTGATTGTGGTGACTTCAATCTTGGAGATATAAATTGGATAACACATGAAATTAGTGCCAGTAGAGAGAGCTAACCTCAAACTTTCTACGATATTTTCAAGAGACTTTTTATGTACAACATCTTGTTGAGGAAACAAGTAGACCTGGATCTTATGGTCTTTCTACTCTTGATCTGGCCTTTACAAAGACTGGCCTGGATATTCCAAATGTGGAACACATGCCCCTGATAGAAGCCAGCGATTATGATGTCCTGTCATTTGACTTAGCAACTGAACACCATAAAAACTGCTTAGAAATTGTGCAATTAAAAGTTAGCTATTGGAAAGGGAATTATGCAAGTGAAAGGGGGACTCCTCCTTTTAATGGTATGGATATACGCAAGGCTGAACTGATGTTCCTAGATATTTACCGAAGAAGTGTGAACAAATGCATCACAACGATTATGTGCCAAAGAGGTAGTCTTAAGAATAAATGCAAGTGACTGAACAGGGATAGTGCTCTACTTATAAACAAGAAGAAAATGTCAATGTAACCATTACAGGAGACGAAGGATAACCCCTAGATATAAGCATTACTGTAGGATCAAAACAGAAGGAACAGCCAAACAGTGTACCATGAGATTCTGTCTGTTAAGACTGTCAAAGAGCTTTTGACATTGTTCTTACTTGGAGGCTAATCTTAAAACTATTTTTCTTTTCTTTGAGGTTGAGGGTGAGCGGACTTTCCCTTGTGGCCCGCAGGTGGGGTAAGATTTTGTTGATTGGAGGTGGTATTCGCTCTTGAGGGCGAATGGGCTTTCCTATTTGGCACGGAGGTGGGGTGAAATCTGGTTATTGTTGGTGGCATTCACTCTTGGGGGCAATCGGATTTTCCTATTTTGGCCCGTGGGTGAAGTTGTGCAAAACTGTACACATAATGGAAAACATAAGTGTTCAGTTGAGGATTATTAGTTTACATCAAACGGTTTTAATGAATTCCTCTTTTGGTGGTGAGAGAGAGTTATTACATGGTTATCTTGGTGGAGGGTAATGACTGATGATATTTAGCAGACTGTTCATGAAGTTGTTTGTTGCTAGTCTGATTATGGAGCTAGCAACATGAAGGGCATTTGGATCTTCGCTGGATGTTGCGGGGGCACCAGTTTTCCGTCGAATTTCTGAAAAGGAATCACATTCGAGGAAGTAGTGGAGCAGTGGATGTGGTGAGGCTACCTGACAAAAGGTGCATTCCCTGATGATATCCACTATTCGCCAGGTGCACTTGTACCCGAGTCTCAAACGGTACACATTGACCGCCGTGCCTCGTCTAAGGTTCTTAGGCAGGGTGATTCGCTAAAGATCAGTGGTGGCTTTGTACCACCAGGTGGAGGGGGAGCCAATGTCTGTGCACAGGTTGTGTTTAGTTATTAAGGCGTTAAGGAGTGACTTGGTGGCTTTGTTTTTTATCTGTTGAATCCCAGGAGACAGATATATTTGGATTTCTGCTCTAAGAGTGGCTTGTTTGGCGGCTTGATCGGCTTCCTCATTTCCCTTGATGCCAACGTGGCTGGGAAGCCAGGCAAGAGTGATGGCTTTTCCAAGGCTGGTTATCCTGTGGTAGTGGCTGAGGATGGTGGTGATGATACATACATTGTCTCTGAGGAGTGGCTTCTTTATGGCCTGTAAGGCACCTTTAGAGTCAGAAAGAATTAGGGCATGGTCAGCTCCTTGCTGGATGAAGAAGTCGAGAGCATTGGCTATGGCAACAAGCTTAGTCTGGAGCGATGAGCAGGAGTTTGACAGTCTCCAAGCTAGGACGTGGTTTCCAGTGGTGAAGGCGGCGGCTGAGGCTCCAGTTTCTTGATTTACTGAACCGTCAGTGTAGTAGACTTGAGAGTTTGACCTGCTCCAGCTCTGAATTTTGTCCTTGTATATGTTTTTAAGGACAAGCGGGTTTACCAAGCTTTTGGGGTTGTCAGGGAGCTCGATCTTTATGTCGAGTGGTTGGTCATTCCATGGGGGTGAGCATCGTTATTCAGGAAGCGGAGTGTCCTGTATCTTGGCTAGGATGCTCTCCCTGACTGGCAGTGCTTGCAGGGAAAAGGTTTTAAAGTGGATATCTGACATCTTAACTGACCATGATCAGGGAGAACAAATCAGAGGAGCTTCTTCAGACAGGATTAAAGTTCTGCATGGTGTTCCTCAGGGTAGTGTATTGGGTCCAGTCCTGTTCCTGGTGTTTGTCAACAATATTGGTATGATTATTAACGTTACTATCAAACTATTTGCTGACACTGCCGAGATTTACTGAGCTATTAAGGGTCCTAGCAATCCTGGATCCTGCGGCAAGGCTTACAAAATTTTGAACACTGAAGTAACAAATGACTTCTAATATTTAACAGTAGTGAATGCAAAATCATCCATTTTGGTCATACTGACCCACAAACACAATGCAATCCTAATGGAAGACCCTTGGAAAGATCCGTTGAAAAGAAAGATCTAGGTATCTGTGTCTACAACAATTTCAAGTTTTCTTGCCACGTAGCTAATGTGGTTGCAAAAGCAAATGCTTTTCTGGGTAGGAGTAAGCAAACCTTTACACATTTGGATGTTGTTATAGTTTGTATATTATATGAATCACTTGTACATCCCCACTTGGAGTATGCTGTACAAGCTTGGTTCCCTCATCACAAGAAGGACATCGAATACACTTGAACGAGTCCAGAAAAGAGTTATGTGTATGGTACCAAAATTAAGCAAAGTTCCTTATATTGAACACATTAATGGTTCAGCATTGTAAATCTGGAAGATCGATGTATTAGCAGGTGATGCCACTGAAACAGTCAAACTGGTACCTGTTAATGAGAATTAAGACTCCAGTCAGTTCTACAGTTTGATTAGAGAAGGCACATCTCTGCCCACCAGGGGACATCCACCTATTCTAGAAAAATGATACATAAGGACTAAGAACTATCACAATTTCTTCTGTATTAGAAAGTTTAAAACTTGAAACAAATTACAAAGTGACGTTGTCGTATCTAACCATTTGAATTCCTTGAAAATTAAATATCATAACCTCAAAGCAAATGCAAGAGCCATAACCTGTATGATCTTTGTTCCCTAGTTCTGCGTATTTATCATTAGGTGCTATTAGGTAAGGCACTTTCAGTGTATATTTTTGTTATGAGTGTGACACCGGGACAGGCAAGGACATTGCCTGTTGATATAGGTTATAGAAGGAAACACTCAGTTCTTGCCTTAAAGTCTACTACGAGAAAATATATACATATATTTACACAAGAGAATATACAGATATAAGTGCAAGAGACTATACACTTGGGCAAATGGGAAAGGTTCTAGACTTGCGTGACCCATGATGCAAGAGGCTGGCACACGACTAACAGGGTCCATCACTGATACACGACTAAGAGGGTGTGAGGCTGTTGCTCGACTACGGCTGATACACAAGTATGGCTGATACACGACTAACAGGATATAAGGCTGATACACGACTATGGCTGATGTGCAACTAATCATGTAGTATTGTATTACTCATAAAGAGAACTTATCATTTGCTGTTCTCTACAAATCACCCTGTTCACTAACTGGCTTGTTCACTATACTATATATCATTCTTAGGCTCTATCAGCTGAATTGGTTGCAGGTATCAGTAAAATGTACCAGCTAGCAGCCGATCTGGCAGTAATGGAATATAAGACCTATTACATAACAATATATCCACACCTCCCTCCCCCTCTTGCTCATAGTACCATTATGAGTGGACTCTCTTTTCCATGAGTCAAGGTGAATGACGTGGGACAGTGTGGGGATTATTTACAGGACTTTGCAATGTTGATCAAGGGACCACAGGGACATGGGGGAAAAGGTCAGCACTAGGAGAGGGCATTGGAATGAGATGTTGACGATTCCACCACCAGACTCGTCCACTGGGAAGACGTTCCTCATACTCCCTGGACTGCTGCAACTTATAACTACTCCTTCCTTTGCCTAATGACGTGATATTGGGTCTTGAATTCAGACATAAAAGCCAATGGTCAACCTGGCAAGGGGACGGGCGTGGGAATTGCACTGGCACTTGACTTGTTCAGTACGAGCGTCAGCTTGGTGATTCAAGTCCTTGGTCTGGGCTTGCCATTCCTTGGAGAAGGACTTTGGGTGTGCTGGGATACAGGAGTGGAGGGGGAGGCCATGTAGCACCTGGGCGGGAGATCAATCTACAGATGAAGGGGTGTGACATAGCTCTAGGAGACCCCTGTCTAAGTCCTTGCAGTCGATGTTTCCATTGGGCCCGTCTTCAAATTGAGGTGCTTTATAGACTTGATTGCTGCCTCAGCATGTTCATGTGTCTGGGACATGCTGAGGCTTCCATGAAGCTCTGGAAGTCAGTGCTGTTAAACGGTGGGCCTCCATTGGTTATGAGGCGGAGGGGAACAGCAACTTCTTGGAAGCATATGTAGAACATCCTGACAACTCTTGAAGCTGTCGTGTCGGGTTTGCAGGGTACAACCACGGGCCATCCTGACAATCTGTCTGCAATTACCAGGAATGACTTCCTTGCAACCTGGGAGAAATCAGTGGAGACAGACTCGAAAGGCCTCGTAGGATGGTTGTCAGATAGGAGGGGTTTCTATTTGCTGGCTGGGCTTCTGAAGGGTCCCGTCAATTTCCAGAGGCGATGACTCGTGCAGTGTGGTTTTGCATGTAGCTATGCATCGTATATGATAACAGTTGCCATGTTTCTTGCGGGAAGAAGGGGAAGCTCTACCAGGGTCTGAAGAGCTGTCTTGACCATTGTCCTTTTTCTTGCAACATCTGTTGTAGTGGCCAGTCTTGTTGCAATTGCAGCATTGCACATTCTTGTCTGGGTATCTAGGGGTCCTGGCCCAGTGACCCTTACGGTCACAGTTGGTACAGGTGCCATCAGTAGCAGGACACCTTCCCGGGTCATGTTTGCAGTTGCAGGACTGGCGGGAAGAACTGGAGGAAATCTGTGTTGGAGGAATCTGCTGTGAGGAGGCCGTCTTCTGCCATCATAAGTCCTTCTTTTGCGCAGAAACGGCACACAGTTGAATGGGTGATGCGTGAATAGGTGAGTCAGATATATGAGTAGCCTCGAATGACCTACAGAACTTGATGAATGTGTGAAGGGATGCAGCTACATTGAGAGAGATAAGGTGTTGTATAAGGTCCTGATCTCGGACTCCCATCAGGATCACCATCTTCAATAATGTCTCGGTACATGTAATGGCATTGCCAGAACACAACTCTACCTCTTCAGCCAGGTTTCTGAGCATAACATAAAAGATGCTGAAAGACTCACCATCAGACTGCTTACAGCAAAATAAGTCACAATACCGAATGGCTTCATTCCTGAGATTCTTGAAGTGACCTTGCAAACAGTCAAGTACTTTGTCCATGGTGAGATAAGTGTCTAGAGGGATGCCAAGTGTGTGCTCCAGAACTTTTTATAAGTCAAGGGAGATGCACGTGCAAAGCTGTATTAACTATTTCTCTCTTAACAGTTTCTGAAGGTCTATCATGACAGCAAAGTCGTGCCACCTCCAATGCCACTGGCAAAAACTTGAAACGAGGCATCAGCTTGCAGAGTGGGTTGCGTCTGTGGCACTGGGTTGTTTGGAGGAGGAGCAGCAGCCATGGGCATGACTGTGAAAACAGGTGTGGCAGACTGATGAACAGGAGGGCTATGGCTCACAGAAGGAGTCTCAGGAGGTACTGGTGTATCCTGGGAATTGATACTAACAGATAAGACCATCGGGGTTGTGGGGCAGTTAGGTACAGCTTGTATGGGCAGGGCAGCTGTGACACTCCACATGTGTGACATTGTCTGTAGAAGTGTCATAAATCTTGCATTTTCCTCCTGGCGTCGTAAGTCGTCAGTTTTCTTACGAAGCTTGTCCTGGTAAAGTCGTTTGCTCAGACTCTTGCAGAAACTTCAGAACTTGCAGGACATCACTGGCATTATCCCGATTGGCTGTAACATTGGGAGTTAGCGGCATTGGGAGGGAGTATGCAGCAGCCTCTGCCTCATAATGAGCCATGTTGTCCTCATACTCCTCATAAGGAGCAGTGAGGCAGTTGTGTAGTTAATCCAGGGGATGTGGGGAGTCTCCGGAACAGGCAGAGGAAAGAGAATCAGCCATTGTGCAGTAGAAAAAGGCAGGTAAGGCTCAGAGTGAGCAAAATCCAGAAATGTGAAACTGATCCCTTGGTAATAAGTAGTGAATATGAGTGAAGAGTGCATGAGTAAGGAGCATGCAGGAGAGTCCTGGTGGTGGTGCATAGGCAAGGAGACTCGTATGACTCCATAATGAGGAGGATAAACAGTCTTCCCATAGCAATAAAGGCCCATGCACAAAGAAAACATTAAGACAAAGAATAAGTAAAGATTTTAAGACAAAACAGAGATGAGGTAATGATACGCAATTGGAAAAGGACAGGCTGAGAGAATAGTCGAAGTACAGAGGACCTAGAGATATGGCAGGAATAGGCCCTGAGATGACGATAGATCCATTTTTTGAAGGAAGATTGGTTGAAAGAATTAGGAAAGACAGAAGGAGGAAGAGCGTTACAGAGTCTGGAAGTAGATGGGAAAAAGCAGTCACTGCACCGACCAATCTACAAGCTACAAATCTCCACACAGTACCTGTGAGATGAGATCACTTAGCGAGTGTTACATGGCTTGGCAATGGGGGAGGGATGCAACTCGCCAACTTATTAGAGCAGGGATAGAAAAGAGAAAGGGATGATACCTTATGGCAAAGAGAAAGAGAAGCCAAATTAAACTGACTGTGCCTATATGCATTGTTCGTTTGCATAACAGTGTTAAGCACACCGCATATCAGTGTTACCTGATATCCAAAAAAGGCTGGATTGCTCCAGATTGTTTAGCGAATAACAGAATTTAAATATATATATAATGTAATATAGCCTAAAGTAATATAAGCTCGTGTGTAAGTAGACGGCATAACCTTTACATTCTAGACATAATGCCTGCCAGAACTGACATTCGCCAGTAGTGTACATAACTTCGTATGAACACTAATTGTTTATATATACTGGTGTTATGTTAATTGCAAAGTTGTGTATAATAAAGGTACGATGTTAACTACGTAGCGGTGTATATAGATAGTATGCTGGACTCTTTTCAGGGTTACCAGATCTGTAGCTAACTTAAGGATTAAAAATAGCCCAATGTTTTTTTTTCTAATTGATACGCTTTTCATTGCAATGCATTCTATCTCAACTACATAATTATTTGACTTTATTAACATTATCAGTCCATTTATTTCTTATAATTTTGATAACAGGATAAGTGTGGCTGAGCAGTTCCTCGCATCTTTAAAGATGAAGTGTAATAAAAAAGACCTTTTTATACATCCACTATCCTATTTTAGCATATTAACACCCTCATTTCCACAGAGACATATGGACCACAATAGCTCGGTGATAGAGCTTGCAAGTTTGGAGCTTATGAGCCTAACATTCGTCAGTTCGGTAACCGTGTGAGGTGTTAGGAAGGGCATTAAGCCTCAGTACCGCCACTCCAACCTGCTTGGGTTAACTCTAACTGGAATGGAGACTTATTGCGACACATTACCGAAAAAAAGAAAAAAAATATATAGTCATGGGTGCTTTAAATGATGAGCAACCCCTCGTTTTCTTTAACAGTCATGATTCTTGTATTAATGTTAAAAGCTGTAGCCCCATTCGAATTCTCAGTTTACTTTTAATACATGTTGCTCTAGGAAAATACTCGTTCAGTAGGGGCTTTGTTGATGGGTAACCTTGTATATATTCAGAGCAAAGTATCTAGGTACAAAAAATCTAAAAATATGGTATGAAGAATTGGAAATAAGTATCTTATTGTACCTCTAGATACTAATTATATCGCATTAGCAATGCAAAAATATTTATTCATAAACTTATTTCTCATTAGGTGCTCAAACTAGCCCAACTTAATTTAAGATGAGACTAAACGGACACATGTAATATATTAAAATTTTAGTAACGATGAGTCTTCTTTCGTTACTTGCAGCTCAACTTGGCAACCCTTCATCTTGTCTATTCACACGTCTAACAGTTTATGTAGCTCTTCGATTTGTGATTGTTATTATTAGGTCAAACATTACTCACGTGTCTGTTTAATAGTTCAGTTTTCCATGTTAGCTTAATTAATACTAGTTATCCTCGTTTTAGTGTCACTCTTAGTCCTCAATGTTAGGATGGACATAGAGTGAGGCTGGGGAATGAAGGCTGGATGCCCTCCCTAGTGCCCCACGTTGGACTCGATCGCGGATTTCTCAACTCCCGAGGCAAGCACCCTAACCACTTGGCCAGCTTGGTCCCTGCCAATTTACTGATAATAGATAATAATTTATCTATATTCAAGGGCCATAGTCTCCCTAATAACGGGGAAACCAAGTCTAAGCAAAGCCTTTGCACTCTTTAAGGGATGACAATACAGAAAAGATTACCAGTTCTATCGCTCCTCCACATTTTGTTGGCTTTAACGACATACAAGTAAATATGAAGGAGGTCTTCTTGCCTCCCACCTCTTGAAATGAAAGAAGGATATGCAAATGAGAGAATGAACTATGAGAGGCAGAGGCGCTCAGATCTGCACTTGGATCATAATAATAATAATAATAATAATAATAATAATAATAATAATAATAATAATATAGTAATAATAATAATAATAATAATAATAATAATAATAATAATAATAATAATAATACCGTAAAGTTTTAAACAGCCTCCAGCGTTCAGCCATTCACTTTTTATTTCGAACCGACGACCGGACAAATCAAATTCACGTGATCAGCCACCCAGCCACGGCGGCCACATATAATAATAATATCCAAGTGGGGACCACGGTGACCGAGTGGTTAGAGCGTTCAGTTTTGGTGCTGACAGAACCCGCGATCGAGCCCACCGTAGGACCCTATGAAGGGCATCCAGGCTTACCTCTCCAGCCACACTCTGTCTGTGTCCACCCCCGATGGTTTTATGTGTAACTTATAATGACACATTAAACGAAGATTACTTTGGGGTCTACGGTAGCCGAGAAGTCAGTGCTCGAATCCGTAGGTGACAGACCCTCTAAATATACACCACCGTGGGACGGCAAGAAGGGCATCCAGCTATGATTCTCCAGCCACACATTATGTCCACCCCCATAACGGTGGCTAATAGGGACACACAAAGCGAGGATGACTATGAATAATATCGACAGGCAAAATCGTAGAGATAAATGTTCTCTACATGGGTCCTACACAATGTAGCGTTCTCAAGATATCTGCAGAATTACTTTGGGTTAACACACTGAATTTCCCAAAGGTGTTTCCTACTCATTTCTAATGGGGCTGGCGAAGAGAAGTTATGCGAGCCACCTCCGAGAATCCAATTCAGGACTTCCTGGGTGTGTGCTCGGTGGAATGCATATGCTAAGGATATGGAGATTTCCTAGTGGGATTTCTTAAGGGTTTTAGGTAATATTACAGCTTCTATACGAGTACGTGTACATTTCATTCTCCGTGTTCCTGGTAGTTGGAATGACTCACACGTGTGAATGTGTAAATATTGACATACATTTCTATCTGCACACCGCGTGGAGAAAAAAATAACTAAGTTTTCGATCGTAGTACGAATTCGGTAAATGGGGAACAAGGATCGTGTAGGCCTTATCATTAGCCGAAGAATAAAGGGAAAATGAAGACGGTAATAATTCAACGTGAAAAATTAAGTAAGTAGAACCTCACCTGTGACGTCATTACCTGAGTGTCGGAAGGCGGCCAAGGTTCTCCTTATCGTTACGTTAGTTGTAAGTTGGTCATGGTAGTAAATGTGAGTCGGAGTGTCATCTCTTCCAGTTATACAATGACTGTTTGAATATTCTATTGTTAACATAAAGGGATTAAGTGCTAAAAGGCTGGAATATATCAATCTATTCGTGTTTTAAGGTGACAATATACCCAACATTACTTCTTGCGATATATTACGACTTTCTGTTGGGTTAAAACACCTTTTTAAAAAGTTTACTTCTAATTGTTCGCGCGGATTTCAAAATTTTAAGTGGACTTATTAAACAGGTAGGTTGATGAAAGAAGTTTTTTATTATATTATGGTGGGAAAGTTGAATTAATTATGAATAATACTACTGCATATTATATAGATACGAAGTTACATATTTTTCTCCTAAAAGGCTCAGTTCAAGAACTCTTCTAATTGTGTAAAAATGCTATTGAAAAAAAAATAAAAATAAAATATATATATATATATATATATATATATATATATATATATATATATATATATATATATATATATATATATATATATATATATATATATATATATATATATATATATATATATATATATATATATATATGTGTGTGTGTGTGTGTGTGTGTGTGTGTGTGTGTGTGTGTGTGTGTGATTACCTATTTGTGATTACCTAATTGTGTTTACGGGAAAGAGCCCAAAGCTCGTATCTTCCCGTCTCCTCATCGGT
>JAXCGZ010005917.1:60000-72500 GCA_037179515.1 Halocaridina rubra | reverse complement strand
AATACCAGTATATGTTAAAGAATTTATTCGGTCCGGTTCTACGTCACGGACTCCTTTTTCTACCAATGGCTAGGACGGTTTCCTATATGAGGAGGACTTGTTTTGGCAGATGTAATTGTTACCCTGAGTGCATCCCCTTGCTAACCTCAGACCGTGACGGGACGCGAACCCTCACCTGACGCCTCAAAATCGCGGATGCTACAGCTTGAGCCACGGTGACTACCATATTAAAGAATTTATTGGATTGGATTCGGTTTTACGTCACGAACTCCCTTTTCTACTAAGGGCTAGGACAGTTGCCTTCATACGAGGGAGTTGTTTTGGCAGATGTAATCTTTACCCTGAGTGCATGCCCTTGCTAACCTCAGACCGTGACGGGGCGCGAACCCTCACCTGACGCCTCAATATCGCGGACGCTACAGCTTGAGCCACGGTGACTGCCATGTTAAAGAATTTTTTGGATTGGATTCGGTTTTACGTCACGAACTCCCTTTTCTACTAAGGGCTAAGATGGTTGCCTTCTTACAAAGGACTTGTTTTGGCAGATGTAATCCTTACCCTGAGTGCATGCCCTTGCTACCCTCAGACTTTGACGGGGCGCGAACCCTCACCTGACGCCTCAAAATCGCGGACGCTACAGCTTGAGCCACGGTGACTACCATGTTAAAGAATTTTATTATTGTAGCGAAAAAAAATATATATACTTCCGTATTTTGATGAATTAAAGAATATGATCTGCCAGAGTTCAAGCCCGCCTGATGCATATTACAGTAAAGGGGGTGGCCGAGTCAAAGCTCACATCTATACCTAGGGTTCTGGATGGAATTTTCCTGTTATGCCCTCCTTGAATCATTGCAGGAGAAGCATATATGTTACATTATCATGTAATATATATATATATATATATATATATATATATATATATATATATATATATATATATATATATATATATATATATATATATATATATATATATATGCATGCATACATACATACATACATACATACATATATATATACATATATATATATATATATATATATATATATATATATATATATATATATATATATATATATATATATATATATATATATATATATTTATTAAAGGAAGGGAATCTCCTGACATCTGGTATTCATAAAAGGCATTGTTACTCTTCAACTGGGATATTCGATGCATGATGTTTCTTCAAGCATGTGTATATTTTGCAGTTTACTCCGATGCATTTTATTATATATATATATATATATATATATATATATATATATATATATATATATATATATATATATATATATATATATATATAATATATAACTGTGTTATTAGCTATACTACTATCCGCGATTTTTTTTTAATAAACTGGGACTCGAAATCTCGTCGCATACTACAAAGTCATGCGACTTTAACCAATGAAGCTTTTGCAGCAGATAAAAATCTGCATATCATAGCATAGCCAGTACATGTAAGCGTTGCCCTCGTCGTTCTTTATTTAACTTGCTAATGTTGTACATGGAGTTCATGTAATTCACAATGAAACCTTGATATAAACAATACTATTTTGCACAAAATGTTTTCGAACATCATGGGATTTGAACTCTTGTCACAAGCTACAAAGGCATGCTGTGTTTAACAACAAAGCTACTACAGCAGATAAAATCTTCTGCATAACATAGCACAGTCAGTACATGCAAGCATTGCTCACGTCTTTCTGTAAGCAACTTGTTAAGGTTGAACGTGGAGTTTATGTGTCACGATTTCAATGTGAATTTATATCTTTAGACCACACGCACAGCTTTAGCAAGTTGATAGAGAACAACGGGAGCAATGATTTCATGTACTGGCTGTGCAATAATATGCCTTTTCTTATTTACTGTAATAGGTTGAATGGTCAAGGAAGCATTACTCTGTGGGGAGTTTGATTCCCCTTATGATGACAAAAAATGTGTTAATAGTATTGTTAATATCACGGTTTCATTGGGAATATATTTACTTAATCTCCAGGCACAACGTTAAGAAGGTGATTCAGAATGACGGAAGTAATGCTTGTATATACTGGCTTTGCTGTGATAGGCAGACTTTTATTTGTAGTTGTAGCTTGGTCGATTGGTTATGGCAGTAGGACTATGTAGTTTTCGATGTGAGTTGGAGTCCCTTTGATGCTCAAAAGATTCTCATATATATATATATATATATATATATATATATATATATATATATATATATATATATATATATATATATATCTTCCTCCAGTTACGGTTCTCTATTATGCCTACATCTACACCGAATATTCTGGCGTATTCGTTACACGTCTCTTACTATTCCTTCCCATCTGACAAGTCACAGCTCTCCTTGCTTCTTTACTTTCTTTTCTCGTTTTCTTCGTGCATGGTGTATCTTTGGATAGGGTTAGGAATGAAGTGGTGAGAGCAAGAACGGGCGTGAGGAGAGAATTTGCAGCCAGAGTAGATATGAATGTTCTGAGATGGTTTGGTCATGTGAAAAGGATGGATGATGAAAGACTGCTGAAAAAAATGACGAATGCGAGAGTTGATGGGAGAAATGCTAGAGGGAGGCCTAGGTTTGGTGGATGGATGGAGTAAGGGAGAGCCCTGAATGATAGGAGGATAGATGTGAGAGAAGCAAGTGAGCATGCTAGGAATAGGAATGAGTGGCGAGTGATTGTGACGCAGCTCTGACGGGCATCTGCTGTTACCATGGGGCTGCATCTTACAGAGGTAGCCCTGTGGTAGGGGCAGCTCTCTCGTCATTGCCTATAGAGGAAAGTAATCCCCTTATTGTTTCTTTTTTTATGTCGGCTACCCCCCAATTGGGGGAGACAGCCAAGGTATATATATATATATATATATATATATATATATATATATATATATATATATATATATATATATATATATATATATTCGTAATAAAATAATTTTTAGCGACTTAGGAATATAAAAGTATAAGCAAGATGTTCTGGACACAAACTGTATTTATATTACTACTGCGAAAGCAAACTTCGAATCTCTCACTTTATCATGCAAAGGTTATTTGCAGTGTCCTGTGTTTACCATTGTCATTTGCAATTTGATGTTATTTTGCGAAACATGTTTGCAAGGGAATGCTTCGAGACCAACCCAGGAAATCGCACCTCAAGATTCATGTAGGTGCGCTTTGTTCAAGTTTACTAACCTAGGCCATCCTAACATTCAAACCTAAGTCAACCTAACGTAAGCTAATCTACGATTCCCAGCTGAAAACTCCGCTACCGAGTTCCTCCTTTTTACTGTTTATTGATATACATTCCCTCTGCAATGGGTAGTCTTGAGGTGTGTTTTCTACACTTGATCCTTGCTGTGCCCCCTATTCAACAGTGAGGAGAGAGAGAGAGAGAGAGAGAGAGAGAGAGAGAGAGAGAGAGAGAGAGAGAGAGAGAGAGAGAGAGAGAGAGAGAGAGAGAGAGAGAGAGAGAGAGAGAGAGAGAGAGAGAGAGAGAGAGAGAGAGAGTCTTGATAAGAAATTTTCAGATTTACTGAGTACATAATGAAATCCGCATCGGTAACTTTTTCCCGTGTTCATATAGGGTCGATGGTCACTCACTTGATTCCTAAGAGACGAGTGTTACTTTTAGGTCAGATTAGTACGACAGTATGCCCATATTTGACAACAACCATCTCCCATTGATCCGGGTGTAGTACCAGCTCCGAGTTGAGCTGGCTTACTCCTCCAATGGTTGGATTTTATTGCATGAATGATTAAATGAGCCGGGCCAATACTGGAACAGAATATTTAAATAACATCTCTCATGTACTCCATCAGTACATGAATAAATGAAATAAAGGTAAAAATCTCCTCTATAACAAACCAAGCGTAACCAACCATATCGTTACAACTAATAATAATCAAGTTGTGCTGGGTTAGGTTAAGTTAGGTTTCCCTACAGAATTCGAAGCCTGTTTGAGAGTCATTATTTATAAAAACAAATGTGTCATGCGATATGATCCAGGCCTGAAATAAAAAAAATTATACAATGCTCGGACATAATGACGTTATACAGCAGTGTGAATGTCTGTGACACAATTGAAACATTTAACAAAATAAAATTAATATTAATAACAGCAATAATAATAATAATAATAATAATAATAATAATAATAATAATAATAATAATGATAATAGTAATAATAATAATAATAATAATAATAATAATAATAATAATAATAATAATAATAATAATAATAATAATGATAATGATAATAATAATAATAATAATAATAATAATAATAATGATAATAATAATAATAATCATTTAATAAATACCTGAATAACAAGAAGCATTGAGTGCCATACGGGTGAGTCATAGATGTATAAGAGTAATTCTATTTTGATTTTATGATAATATACCGTACATTGAGAGAAGAGCATGTGAATGTGTGTTCTAATGCTTACTAGAAATATATATATATATATATATATATATATATATATATATATATATATATATATATATATATATATATATGTATATATATATATATATATATATATATATATATATATATATATATATATATATATATATATATATATATATATATATATATATATATATATATATATATATATATATATATCATGTGTGGGACACCGGGACAGGCAAGAAAATTACCCTCATCAGGCCAGGGCAAGAAAAAAATAATAAGACGAAGAAAAAGTAGAAGTTTAAGAACAAGGCAAAAAATGGGAAGTGATACACAATAGGAAGAAGACAGGCTAAAAAAAAGTTGAAGTACTGAGGACCCAGAGATATGGCAGGATTAGACCCTGAGATGACGATAGATCCGCATTTTGAAGGAAGATAGGTTATAGAAATTAGGGAGGACAGAAGGATGAAGAGAGTTCCAGACTCTGTAGATGGATGGGAAAAAGCATTCACTGCTTCGGCAATCTGCGAGCTACAAATCTCCACACAGTTCTAGTGAGACAAGGCCACTTCGCGAGTGTTACACGACCTCGGCAGCGGGGGAGGGATGAAGCTCTCCAACTCATCAGAGCAGCGCCTTGGCACAGTAATTATGAGTCCTAGGTTCAAGTCCCGGTCGGTGTAAAAATTATATATATATATATATATATATATATATATATATATATATATATATATATATATATATATATATATATATATATATATATATATATATATATATATATATATATATATATATATATATATATATATATGCAGTTTCAGTATATTGCTTTTTAAACCAGTCAGAGTATATATACATAAATGCATAAATACATACATACAGACAGACAAACAGACATAAATACACACACACTAACATATATATTTATATATACATACATACATATATATACGTACACACACACAAACACACACAGATTGGATAAATCTTGACCCACACAGTGGTGAGGACTCATTCGGGGCAAGATTCCTAGATTGCGTACAAGGGAATTTCCTACACCAACATGTAATGGAACCAACAAGGGCCAGGGGTGGAGATGAGCCATCACTACTTGATCTAGTGTTCACAGATAATGTGTTGGATATTGAAAAAATTGAGTATGAACCACCAATTGGAAAGAGTGACCACTGTGTGTTGTTGATGGAGTATATCATTGAAGATATTCTTCCTGAGAGTAGAGGCACTGAGGACATGAGGAGGAACTATCCGAAAGGAGGTTACATCAAAATGAATGAGCTTTTTGCAGTTATTGACTGGAGAACCTTATTTTACAACAAATCTGTACAAGAAATGTATGACATCTTTTGTGAGAAATATGGGAAGATAGTAGATTGCTGCATACCTGTCACCAAAGTAGGTGTAATTCATGCCAGAGAGAAATGGTTCGATAATGGGTGTAAAAGAGCTAAGGAGTGGAGAGACAAATGCTGGAAAAGGTATAGGAGGAGAAAAAACATAAATGCCTGGCAAACCTACAAAAGAGCAAGAAATGACTACCTAAGTAAAAGGAGAGAGGCAGAGAGAGACTATGAGAGGGACATCACCAGGAAGGCTAAAGAAAATCCCAAGCTTTTCCACAGCTTTATCAGAGGAAAACTGAAGGTAAAAGAACAGGTTTTAAGGCTAAAGAGAGCGGATGGAAGCATCACTGAGACGGATGAAGAGATCTGCAAAGAATTGAACAAGGAGTTTCAGTCAATATTTACAGTAGAAAATACCCCACCCCCTCAGATTGCAGTGATAGAAGCTCAAGGGCTGGTATTAGAGAACATCAACCTTACAGCCACAGAGGTATGCAAAGCGCTGATGGATTTAGATGTTCATAAAGCTACAGGTCCTGATGACATATCCCCTCATGTGCTTAAAAAATGCGCAAACACAATATCAGTGGCACTAAGTATCATATTTAAGAAGTCACTGGAGTCGGGGGAGATTCCAAGATGCTGGAAACAAGCAAATGTGATACCTATCTTCAAAAAGGGAAGGAGGGATACGGCTCTGAACTATAGACCAGTTTCCTTGACCAGCATAGTTTGCAAAGTTATGGAGAAACTACTAAGGAAACATATCTCTCTTCACTTGGAATCCTTAAACTTTTTGTCAGTGAGGCAACATGGCTTCAGAGAAGGTAGATCAACAGTAACAAACTTATTAGAATTTTATGATGAGGTAAGCCAAATCTTACAGGAAAGAGAGGGCTGGGCAGATTGCATATTCCTAGACTTCCAGAAAGCGTTTGACACTGTTCCACATGGGAGACTTATTAGGAAGCTGCAATCAATGGCTAGAATAGGTGGAAATGTTTTGGAATGGATAAAAGCTTACTTAGAAGGAAGGGAACAGAGGGTTAGAGTAAGACACTCAGTGTCTGACTGGAGAAGAGTTAATAGTGGAGTTCCACAGGGTTCAGTTTTAGGGCCACTTTTGTTCCTTGTATATGTAAATGACCTACCAGAGTCTGTAAATTCATTCATGAATATGTTTGCAGATGATGCAAAGATTGTGAAGAAAGTAAAAAACGAGAACAATGGTAGAGAACTTCAGGAGGATCTAAATAATCTGCATGAGTGGTCAGAAAAGTGGCTAATGAAATTCAATACTTCAAAATGTAAGGTAATGAGAATGGGTACAAGTGCAAGAAGGCCCAAGCTTGACTACTCGGTGGCTGGAGTACAACTTCAAGAGACAGAAAATGAGAGAGATCTAGGAGTAAACATACTGGCAGATTTGTCTCCAGAAATACATATAAATGGCATAGTAAGGGCAGCATATGCATTCTTATCAAATGTAAGGGTAGCCTTCAGGCACATGGACAAGGAAATGTTCAGAAATATTTATGTAACCTATGTGAGGCCAAAACTGGAATATGCAGCCCCCTTTTGGAATCCGCACTTGAAAAAGCACATAGCTAAGCTTGAAAAAGTTCAAAGACATGCCACGAAACTGGTGCCAGAAATACGCAATCTCAGTTATGATGAGAGGCTGAGGGAATTAGACTTACCATCACTCGAAGATAGAAGAGTGAGGGGGGATATGGTGACAGTCTTTAAATTCCTTCATGGTTATGATAGAGTGGATAGGGATCGATATTTTGATATGGCTGGCTCTAGAACTAGAGGTCATAGTTTGAAGCTTCGTAAGAAAACTTCTTCGCAGGATGTAAGAAAATACTTTTTCAGTGTAAGAGTAGTTGATAATTGGAATTGGCTAAGCGAGGAGGTAGTTAATGCTATCTCAATCCATAGTTTTAAGGACAGGTATGATAAGTATCACTAAGTCTAAAATGGAAGCGATCAGGAGACAGGAAGATACGAGCTTTGGGCTCTTTCCCGTAAACACAATTAGGTAATCACAATTAGGTAATCACACATACACACACACATACATACATATATATAAATATATATATATATATATATATATATATATATATATATATATATATATATATACTGTCTCAGTATATTAATTTTCAAACCAGTCACAGTATGCATACACAAACACACACACACACGCACACGCACAAGAGTAAGGGGGGATATGGTGACAGTCTTTAAATTCCTTCATGGTTATGATAGAGTGGACAGGGATCGATATTTCGATATGGCTGGCTCTAGAACTAGAGGTCATAGTTTGAAGCTTCGTAATAAAACTTCTTTGCAGGATGTAAGGAAATACTTTTTCAGTGTAAGAGTAGTTGATAATTGGAATTGGCGAAGCGAGGAGGTAGTTAATGCTATCTCAATCCATAGTTTTAAGGACAGGTATGATAAGTATCACTAAGTCTAAAATGGAACCGATGAGGAGACGGGAAGATACGAGCTTTGGGCTCTTTCCCGTAAACACAATTAGGTAATCACAATTAGGTAATCACACACACACACACACACACACACACACACACACACACACACACACACACACACACACACACACACACATATATATATATATATATATATATATATATATATATATATATATATATATATATATATATATATATATATATACACATGTGTTTATGTGTGTGTACTATATATATATATATATATATATATATATATATATATATATATATATATATATATATATATCCATCCATCTACCTTGGCTGTTTCCCCTTTAATTGGGGGGTAGCAGACATCAAAGAGAGAAAACAATAAGGGGATTACTTTGCTCTATGGGCAATGACGAGGGAGCTAGCGACTGTTCAGATGGCACTGCTGGAGTGCCACAGCCCATCCTCCCCGCTCTTCCACAACCTGTGTCACTTCACAACTGCCAACTCCTCCTACTGCCCTTACCACAGGGCTACCTCTGTAAGATGCTGCCCCGTGGTAACAGCAGATGCCCTTCAGAGCTGCGTCACAATTGCTCGCCACTCATTCCTATTCCTAGCACGCTCGCTTGCTTCCCTCACATCCCCATATATATATATATATATATATATATATATATATATATATATATATATATATATATATATATATATATGTGTGTGTGTGTGTGTGTGTGTATGTGTGTGTGTGTGTGTGTGTGTGTGTGTGTGTGTGTGTGTGTGTGTGTGTGTGTGTGTGTGTGTGTGTGTGTGTGTGTGTACAATATATATATATATATATATATATATATATATATATATATATATATATATATATATATATATATATATATATATATATATATATATATATATATATATATATATATATATATATATATATATATATATATATATATATATATATATATATATATATATATATATATATATATATATTTATATATATATTCTCATTATATATTTTAATTCATCCACTGTGGGGGATGCGAGCCTGCACAACATGGTGTGGTTCCGTAAAAGGGATTAGGCTTCAGGAGAGATATTCTTTTTTTATAGGCCTCTATAGACCTATGACACAGTTCCAACCTTCTCGTGTTCATACGAAGTGAAATTTGAGCTTGTCTATCTTTGTCAAAAAGAGACTATTATAATAATGTCTAATCTTATCAAATCTGATTTGAAGATAACATAATCACCATTACATACTATCATTTGCGTTTCTGATGCATCTTATAGGCGAAATCTATCTTGTATCTGTCACTAATGTTCTTTTAATGGTGTGTTTGAAAGGGGAAGAAGCGTTACATTGTGTTTGTGCATACTGTACATCCTGTGGAGTTAGAATTCACATTGTGATTGAAAGAGAAAAGATTTTCAACTCGAATGTCGTCGTGCGAGTGAAAAAGAAAGTTCCACACTTGAAATATGTAATTGCTGTATAAGATAATTCTTCCCTCCCGAAACATACCGAAACAACATACAAATGAATGAGATGTACGTATATGCTAGAGAATGGAAAAATTAATTCGTATAAATATTTAATCGCATGAAATATAAAAATAGGTTACACATGTTTCGAGCTGTATTCTGCAGGATAGGAAAACTTAATGGAATGTTTGTTTTTGTAATGAAATTCAAGCACAAGGAACCATTAGAACAAACGAACAAAACAAATAAAAGTGATGTGAAGGTCATATACAACTGATGAAGACAAGCAAAGTATTGGTGTGAATTACATGTAAAATTGAAACAAAAAACTGAGCATGAAGAAAATATAAAGGCAATGATAAAAGTTAATTAGTGATATTAACTTTAAAATGTTTTTAAAAAAAGTTTTGGCACCGTTTCATGTCATAATTAGTCCCCTTTCGAATGGGGATGGACAGACAGATTGAAGCAGGGGGATTAAGGTTGAATGCTCTTTTCATGTATATTTACAAATATTCAGATTTTATAACTTAGAAGAATTTTAGTGGCATGTTAGAGTGGTATTCATGAAACTCGAGCTGTGTAAAGATTCAACAATAATTAATAAACCGAGAAAGAAGAAGAAGAAAAAGAAGAGTTTAGCTTTGTGGTCTTTTTGCGGAACACTTGTTACAGTGTTCCACTGATGATATTCTGAATATGATATTGAAGGAATAGCTTTTATATGCTTGCGACTGCCAGAACAGTTCGGTAACGAGAGCAACGATAGATAGGCAAGCTGAAGTGGTAGTCTAATAGAGCATTTGTTCAACTGCAGATATTTATATAACAGCAATACAATAAGAACAATTTTGTCTATGCATGAATTAATTTCGTTGGAGCAGTCGATCTGTAAGTGTAGAATTTCTTTTACAGTAATAATAGCCAATTAATATCACTGTTCCCTCTCTATACCAATGAATATAATGTAATGTTTTCTTATACAACAATCATATATATATATATATATATATATATATATATATATATATATATATATATATATATATATATATATATATATATATATATATTTATATATCAAGAGTATGACACCAGAACACGCAAAGAAAATTGCCCTCATCGGGCCTGGGCACGAAAACTTGAGGCAAAGACAAACAGAAATTTGGAATGTTGTGACTTGTCAGATGTGAAGCGATAAGAAGCAAAGTGTAATGAATATCATAGATTATCCGGTGTTAATGTAGGCATATATATATATATATATATATATATATATATATATATATATATATATATATATATATATATATATATATATATATATGCAAAATAAACTGTTATATCACAGCACAATATGAAGCAAAAAAAGGCCCATAAATAAAACACAAAAAGAAGCGAAGATGTACTATATATTACGACTGGACTCCAGTCCTCTTCATTTGTACCTGAAGAGGACTGGAGTCCAGTCGTAATATATAGTACATCTTCGCTTCTTTTTGTGTTTTATTTATGGTCCTTTTTTTGCTTCATATATATATATATATATATATATATATATATATATATATATATATATATATATATATATATATATATATATATATATATATTTATATATATGAGCCATTTTCCCCTTATAAGGGAAGTGGTTGAGTCAAGGGGAATTACTTTGACTCTTTGGGAAGAGAAAATACAGAGAAGGTGATTTCCAGTTCCCTCGTTTTGTCCCATTTAGTGGACTCTTGCGACATGCAGGGAAACATGGAGGAAGTATTCTAGTCCCCTATCCCTCGTGTGTATATATATATAAATATATATATATATATATATATATATATATATATATATATATATATATATATATATATATATATATATATATATATACATATATATATATATATATATATATATATATATATATATATATATATATATATATATATATATATATATATATATATTAGATCATCCCATACGCTTCAATATTGTGTATTACAGTTATAACAATTTCATCCGCGACTCTGAGGCGTCAGGTCGAGGGTTCGCGCCCCGTTACGGTCTGAGGTTAGTAAGGGCATGCACTCAGGGTAGCGATTACATCTGCCCAAACAAGTCCTTTGCAAGAAGGCAACCGTCCTAGCCCTTGGTAGAAAAGGGAGTCCGTGACGTAAAACCGGAACAGTTATAACAATTTCAAAATAATACTGTTCTCTTTTGACTGCTCATGAGAAAAATATATATAAAGTCTCATCGCTAATGAAAATATATACGATATACATATTTGTTATACAGGAAGTCATCGTGTATCAGCCGTCGTACTCGTATTGAACATGCCAATCTGTCGCACATTAGCGGGAGTTTAAACAAAAGCGCCGTGTCTCTGAGGGATATCAACTTATTGACATCTATCGGTCTGTACAGAAGTGATTCTTATGCTGGAAGCACTTGGTTCATAGAGGAAGAATTTTAAATTCAAAGAGAAAAAATCACTGCAGAAAATAAACTCCAACTGGTGGAGCATATACTCTGTGCATTGTGTAAATTTTTTTAAGAGCTGTCACGAATTAACAGTTTCCTCCCCCAAAAGAAAAAAATAAACTGCTTCAGACTTACACCTATATGGGACTATTCAGTTAATGATGTTTGAAAAGCATTTCGGTTTCATAAAATGCTTCAATAATTACCATTGAGAGTATTACGGTGAAACAGTTTACTAGAC
>JAXCGZ010005917.1:50000-55000 GCA_037179515.1 Halocaridina rubra | reverse complement strand
GCCCATAGGCTCCTAATATATGTTTTCCCGTCGTGTGTGTGTGTGTGTGTATAAATATGTTCCTTGTGAGTACAGTTGTATGTATGTGAGGGTAATTGTAACTTAAATATTTTACCAGTAGTAGGTTGACCCATGGTACCAGCCGCTCTTTGCGATACTACAGCTGAAGGATTTTTAAACTTGAATAGGACTGTCCAGGACAGTTCGATGTTAAATCTTCCTTCAGTTACGGTTATTTGTTATGCCTACATCAACACTGAATATCCTTGGATATTCATTACACACCTCTTATTATCACCACATCTGGATATTCATTACACTCTCCATCTCTGTTACTTTTTACTTAATGTATTCTTCGTGCCCAGGCTCGGTGGGGGCTGTTTAATTTTGGTTTAATTTTTGGCCCGTCCTGATGTCACAATCATAAAAAAAAAAAAAAAAAATATGCCGGTGACCGGACAACTGAACCAGTGACAATTCAACCAGTGGACAACTGAACCAGTGGAAGACTGAACCAGTGGACAACTGAACCAGTGGACAACTAAACCAGTAAACTACTGAACCAGTGATAACTGAACCAGTAGACTACTGAACCAGTATTATTATTATTATTACAATTATTATTATTATTATTATTATTATTATTATTATTATTATTATTATTATTATTATTATTATTATTATTAGGTTAAGTAAGGTTAGGTTAGGTTCAACTGTCACTGGTCCAGTTGTCTACTGGTTCAATTGTCAATGGTTCAGTTGTTCACTGGTTCAGTTGTCCACTGGTTCAATTGTCACTGGTTCAGTTGTCACGGGATCAGTTGTCCTAGAATCCTGTATGCCCTAAAGTGTGTGAATCCTGCTGTATCTAATATATATATATATATATATATATATATATATATATATATATATATATATATATATATATATATATATGTGTGTGTGTGTGTGTGTGTGTGTGTGTGTGTGTGTGTGTGTGTGTGTGTGTGATTACCTAATTGTGTTTACGGGAAAGAGCCCAAAGCTCGTATCTTCCCGTCGCCTGATCGGTTCCATTTTAGACTTAGTGATACTTATCGTACCTGTCCTTAAAACTATGGATTGAGATAGCATTAACTACCTCCTCGCTTAGCCAATTCCAATTATCAACTACTCTTACACTGAAAAAGTATTTCCTTACATCCTGCAAAGAAGTTTTCTTACGAAGCTTCAAACTATGACCTCTAGTTCTAGAGCCAGCCATATCGAAATATCGATCCCTATCCACTCTATCATAACCATGAAGGAATTTAAAGACTGTCACCATATCCCCCCTTACTCTTCTAGCTTCGAGTGATGGCAAGTCTAATTCCCTCAGCCTCTCATCATAACCGAGATTGCGTATTTCTGGCACCAGTTTCGTGGCATGTCTTTGAACTTTTTCAAGCTTAGCTATGTGCTTTTTCAAGTGCGGATTCCAAAAGGGGGCTGCATATTCGAGTTTTGGCCTCACATAGGTTACATAAATATTTCTGAACATTTCCTTGTCCATGTGCCTGAAGGCTACCCTTACATTTGATAAGAATGCATATGCTGCCCTTACTACGCCATTTATATGTATTTCTGGAGACAAATCTGCCAGTATGTTTACTCCTAGATCTCTCTCATTTTCTGTCTCTTGAAGTTGTACTCCAGCCACCGAGTAGTCAAGCTTAGGCCTTCTTGCACTTGTACCCATTCTCATTACCTTACATTTTGAGGTATTGAATTTCATTAGCCACTTTTCTGACCACTCATGCAGATTATTTAGATCCTCCTGAAGTTCTCTACCATTGTTCTCGTTTTTTACTTTCTTCACAATCTTTGCATCATCTGCAAACATATTCATGAATGAATTTACAGACTCTGGTAGGTCATTTACATATACAAGGAACAAAAGTGGCCCTAAAACTGAACCCTGTGGAACTCCACTACTAACTCTTCTCCATTCAGACACTGAGTGTCTTACTCTAACCCTCTGTTCCCTTCCTTCTAAGTAAGTTTTTATCCATTCCAAGACATTTCCACCTATTCTAGCCATTGATTGCAGCTTCCTAATAAGTCTCCCATGTGGAATAGTGTCAAACGCTTTCTGGAAGTCTAGGAATATGCAATCTGCCCAGCCCTCTCTTTCCTGTAAGATTTGGCTTACCTCATCATAAAATTCTAATAAGTTTGTTACTGTTGATCTACCTTCTCTGAAGCCATGTTGCCTCACTGACAAAAAGTTGAAGGATTCCAAGTGAAGAGAGATATGTTTCCTTAGTAGTTTCTCCATAACTTTGCAAACTATGCTGGTCAAGGAAACTGGTCTATAGTTCAGAGCCGTATCCCTCCTTTCCTTTTTGAAGACAGGTATCACATTTGCTTGTTTCCAGCATCTTGGAATCTCCCCCGACTCCAGTGACTCCTTAAATATGATACTTAGTGCCACTGATATTGTGTTTGCGCATTTTTTAAGCACATGAGGGGATATGTCATCAGGACCTGTAGCTTTATGAACATCTAAATCCATCAGCGCTTTGCATACCTCTGTGGCTGTAAGGTTGATGTTCTCTAATACCGGCCCTTGAGCTTCTATCACTGCAATCTGAGGGGGTGGGGTATTTTCTACTGTAAATACTGACTGAAACTCCTTGTTCAATTCTTTGCAGATCTCTTCGTCCGTCTCAGTGATGCTTCCATCCGCTCTCTTTAGCCTTAAAACCTGTTCTTTTACCTTCAGTTTTCCTCTGATAAAGCTGTGGAAAAGCTTGGGATTTTCTTTAGCCTTCCTGGTGATGTCCCTCTCATAATCTCTCTCTGCCTCTCTCCTTTTACTTAGGTAGTCATTTCTTGCTCTTTTGTAGGTTTGCCAGGCATTTATGTTTTTTCTCCTCCTATACCTTTTCCAGCATTTGTCTCTCCACTCCTTAGCTCTTTTACACCCATTATCGAACCATTTCTCTCTGGCATGAATTACACCTACTTTGGTGACAGGTATGCAGCAATCTACTATCTTCCCATATTTCTCACAAAAGATGTCATACATTTCTTGTACAGATTTGTTGTAAAATAAGGTTCTCCAGTCAATAACTGCAAAAAGCTCATTCATTTTGATGTAATCTCCTTTCCGATAGTTCCTCCTCATGTCCTCAGTGCCTCTACTCTCAGGAAGAATATCTTCAATGATATACTCCATCAACAACACACAGTGGTCACTCTTTCCAATTGGTGGTTCATACTCAATATTTTCAATATCCAACACATTATCTGTGAACACTAGATCAAGTAGTGATGGCTCATCCCCACCCCTGGCTCTTGTTGGTTCCATTACATGTTGGTGTAGGAAATTCCCTTGTACGCAATCTAGGAATCTTGCCCCAAATGAGTCCTCACCACTGTGTGGGTCAAGATTTATCCAATCTATCTCTTTATGATTAAAGTCTCCCATAATCAAAATCCTACATTTTTTCTCCCGTGCCATGTTAACAACTGAGTTTATGACTTCAATAGTACCTATATGACTTTCCTCATAAATTTCAAGCCTATTTTGGTTCCTTGGTGGGTTGTATACAACAGTTATTATAATGCTCTCTGACCCAGTATTTATGCGAGCAACAAGAAATTCCTTGACCTCACTTTCTATAGCCAAGTTTATTTCTTCAACTTGAATCCTTTCACTTATGAGCAGTGCTATCCCTCCACCAGTCCTCTCAGATCTTTCAACCCTTAGTATTCTGAAGCCCTTAGGAAAAACTGTGACACTGTTTATGTCCTCACTCAACTTAGTCTCTGTAATTGCTACTATATCTGCCTTACTGTTGTGAATCCTATCTTTTAATTCTACTGCCTTACCAGCTAATCCATCAGCATTTGTGTATAACAATCTTAATGAGGCCCCATTCCCTGATCTTCTGTCATTATCTTCTTTATCTCCCCTTTGTCTGGAAGTATTCTGTAACGAAAATTTTTCTTCTCTTCTTCATTTCTTTCATCATTTAACCTTCTTGCCTCTTGCAACAAGTTTTTGATCTTTCCCATCTCTTCCTGTGTTCTGTATCGTCTAATGAACACTTCTTTGCATTCTTGAAGGTCTTTTAGACTTTTTTTTCTCAACAATATTTCCCTACATGTTTCCCCTCTCTCAAAGGTTACTTTTGTTGGTCTCGGCTTTCCTTCCCTCGAATATTTACCTAGTTGGTGTATGTTTACAATATCCTCAGGACCACATACTACTCCAAGCTTTCTTATCACGTCTACAACGCTAGCTTTATTTTCTTCAAGTCTCCCCTGCCATGTTGGCTCCTGGGATTCACTTATGCCTGAGATTACCACTGTCTTCTCCTTATCAAGTGCCTGTCTGATGAGTGGGTTTGTGTGTGTGTGTGTGTGTGTGTGTGTGTGTGTGTGTGTGTGTGTGTGTGTGTGTGATTACCTAATTGTGATTACCTAATTGTGTTTACGGGAAAGAGCCCAAAGCTCGTATCTTCCCGTCTCCTCATCGGTTCCATTTTATACTTAGTGATACTTATCATACCTGTCCTTAAAACTATGGATTAAGATAGCATTAACTACCTCCTCGCTTAGCCAATTCCAATTATCAACTACTCTTACACTGAAAAAGTATTTCCTTACATCCTGCAAAGAAGTTTTCTTACGAAGCTTCAAACTATGACCTCTAGTTCTAGAGCCAGCCATATCAAAATATCGATCCCTATCCACTCTATCATAACCATGAAGGAATTTAAAGACTGTCACCATATCCCCCCTCACTCTTCTAGCTTCGAGTGATGGTAAGTCTAATTCCCTCAGCCTCTCATCATAACTGAGATTGCGTATTTCTGGCACCAGTTTCGTGGCATGTCTTTGAACTTTTTCAAGCTTAGCTATGTGCTTTTTCAAGTGCGGATTCCAAAAGGGGGCTGCATATTCGAGTTTTGGCCTCACATAGGTTACATAAATATTTCTGAACATTTCCTTGTCCATGTGCCTGAAGG
>JAXCGZ010005917.1:25000-37500 GCA_037179515.1 Halocaridina rubra | reverse complement strand
ACACGGTCAAACGGTTCGTTGATCGCGGTTCGACTGTCGAACCGCGTTCGACGAACCGTTTGACCGTTTAACCCCCCCCCTTTTAGCTAGAGCTTCCTAACGTGATCCTAACTTTTAAACCCGAATAAGTTAGCGTCAGAATTTATTGGGGGGGGGGGTCCTTCTTCATTTTTTCACCCCTCCTTGCCCCTTGTTAAGGCTTTAATGCTCTTACCATCATGCAAATAGGTACATTTCAGTCTTCATGATTGAAATTTGTTCCTTCTTGAGCATTTATATATATATATATATATATATATATATATATATATATATTATATATATATATATATATATATATATATATATATTATTATTATATATATATATATATATATATATATATATATATATATTTATATATGGAATCCAACCTTATAGCTTATATCTGCTTTTTTTTAGAATAATGGGGGGGGGGGTTCGTGGGACGTATGAGAGAATGCGAATCCAGAAAAGTGTACAGTGAAAGGTTAGCCGTGACGAGAGAACATTTAGAGAATACCATTGATCTAGATTATGTAATCGTACCCTGTGATATATATATATATATATATATATATATATATATATATATATATATATATATATATATATATATATATATATATATATATATATATTAGTCACCAAATCTCTAAATTTGGAATGGACATATTTCAAAGGACAAATTATTTGTTCTTTGTGTTTTTCTTCTTGCTTATATATAAGTAGTGAAATTATTTTTGCCTCTCTCTCTCTCTCTCTCTCTCTCTCTCTCTCTCTCTCTCTCTCTCTATCTATCTATCTATCTATCTATCTATCTATCTATCTATCTATCTATCTATCTCTATCTATCTATCTGTCAGTGTGTGTGATTGTGTGTTTATGTGTAGTATCACTCATCGCAGGTATTCGAATGCTTGTGATGAAGCGAGATGTCCTTGCAAAAATAATGAGGTTCTATTATCTTTGGCGCGTAATAAAGGTCGCATTGGCCACTTTACTATATATAACCTAGTCTCTGATGTCGAGGAATCGATCAAGTGGACCTGGAAGATACGGCGGATCGTAGCGAAAGCAGAGTTAGATAGATAGAGAGAAATAGGGACACAGATAGATAGACAGACAGATATATAGAAAGAGAGATGATTGATACAATTTTAATAAATGCGAAATGCATGCTATAAAATAGGAACATATGGTTGTTATGTCTTTGTTTTGAGGAAAGTCTTGGACCTGTTATTTCATTTTTTTTCTGCAAGCACATTGGTGATTACAAAACTCTCAGAATTTGCTAAATATAGATTTTGTGTTATTTTTTTTTATCTAGTCTTCCATTATGGTTATGGTTTGTGAAAAAGAATGCTACACTATCCAATTTATTTTTTATGAGTGTGACCCCGTGACAGACAAGAAAATTGACCTTAATAGGCCCAGGCACAAAGAAAACACTGAGACAAAGAAAAAGTAGTTTTAGGCCAAGGCAGTTATAAGATAATGATACACATAGGAAAAGGATAGGCTGAAAGAATAGTGGAACTGATGAAGACCTAGATACACGGATTTTTGAAGGAAGATAGGTCATAAGAATGAGGAAAGTCAGAAGGAGAAAGAGAGTTCTTGAATCTGGAGGTGGATGGGAAGTAGCGGTTGTTGCACTGATCAATCTCTGAGCTACAAATCTCCACACAGTACCTGTGAGATGAGGGCGCTTGGCGAGTGCTACACGGCGTCGGAGCAAGCGAGGAATGTACCTCACCAACTCATCAGAGCAGCAATGGAAGCAGTAACGATATAAAAGAGAAAGGGTTAAAACCCTACAGATAAGAGAAAGAGAATCAAGATTACAAGTAAGAGAAGGGTCAATGATGAGTCTGATTGCCTTAGATTCAACCCTATCAAGGAAATGAGTGTATGAAGTACCCTAAATGTGCGAGCACTATTCTTAGCAGGGACAGACAAGATCTTTATAGATTTTAAGTAACTGAGTAGAGGAAAAGTAATGACGAAAACAAAGCAGAACCCACAATTTTTTAGGTGCAGATTTGGAAATTTGGACTGTGTGACTTCCCCAAGACAAATTAGAGACCATCCAGATTCCTAATATGTTAATAGCATTAAGAGGGTAAATGTTGTTAGTTTTGAAGACAATAGCGCTATCAGAGGGAGAAGAAGAAAAGATATAGCCAGAAGCTGTGTCTTGGAGGCATCATACATAACTAAACATTGGGTTCCCCACTCAGATGCTCTCTGTAAATCGGAGCTGAAAGCAGAAAATGGTGATACGAGACTGATTACGAGTAGCAGCTGAAGGTTGTGAACAGAAGGCAATAGAAAAAAAGAAGGGTAGAATCGTCGGCAAAGGCTTGGAGAAGAGAGTAGGATGGGGACTGGAGAAGGTCGTTGATGAAAAGAAGGAAAAGAGTAGGTGAGAGAACAGAACCCAGTGGAACACCACTGGTGACTGGGAATGAGCTAGATGTTGCACCGTCAACAACCACAGATATAAAATGGTCAGAAAGAAAGCTGGAAATTAGAGAACAGAGAGAAGAGGTAAAGCCATGAGCAGGAAGTGTGGCTAAAAGAGCCTGGTGCTTCACTCTGTCAAAAGCCTTAGATATATCAAGGGTGACGACAGAGGAATCCCCATAGTATAGTCTTCAGATAAGATGACCATGTATGAGTAAAAATGGAAAGCAGGTTCACCAGTGTATCTTGCATTGAGGAATCGTACTGGTGATCGGAAATAAGTGAGATGGATTCAAAATGTCTCAAGACGTGAGAAATGAGCAAAGTTTTGAATACTTAAGCGATACTGGAGGTTAGGGCAATAGGAAAGTAGTTGGCAGGAATAGAGTTTTCGCCCTTAATAGGTACAAGCTGAACTAAAGCATGCTTCCAAGATGAAGGATAAATACTAGTTGAGAGAACGAGGCAAAAAAGATGGCAAAGCACGGGAACTACTTCATCTGCAAACTCTTTAAGGATCCTAGCAGGGATACTATATTGTCTGGATGCCTTTTTCGTCGATAGAGAACAAAGACCTTTATGGACTTTGCGTGAAGAAAGAGTAAGGGAGGGCATAGGGTTAGAGAGGGGTAAAGTATGAGGAACACGTGCACTGGATTCGCTTATAGGAGACTTGGCAGAAATTGAGAGCCAATGAGAGTGGCTTTGTCAGTGTGATAGCAAGCTTTAGAGCCATCAGGATGTGTAAGAGGGGGGAAAGCTTGAGTTACAGAAGTTTTTAGGGAGGCTTTTGGAAAAGACCTGAAACATTATTCAGGAGCAGAGGATCTTAGCTCATCAGATTTCCTTCTTTAAAAGGAAGCTTTAGACCTTCTATTTTCAGCTGTGCAGTGATTCCTAACTGTAATAAAAAGAGGAGTTAGTTAAATCATAAGGAAAGGCTTGGTATGACGTGTATGCCTAATCCCTGACCTAAATAGCCATGGAGCAAGCACAGTCAAATCAAGAATAAGTTTTCCTAGAGAAGAGAATAAATGCCTCTATTCCCAAAGTTATGATCTCGGCAACTTTTAGGGCTATCTGATCAGGGAACACGAGTAGGATGTTTGATAATCTTCCCCTGAGCAAGGGCCTCACTTCCTTCTACATATCTGTGAGAAGAATGAAACCACTCAATGTGGTGTACACTGAAGTCTCCAATAAAGAGAACTTCAACAAATGGGTAAGAAAACAGCAAGGACTAATAGCAAGTCAATGGAGTTAGTAGAGCAGTAGCAGAAGTAGAGACATGTAGTGGTAGTGGAGATATAGATTTTCTGCCAGAGAACATCAAAGTCAGGAGCTTCAGGGTCCATGAACCTTGCAATAGGAGTTTTAGTGTTCCAGTAGACACAGACCCCACATTTGTAATGGAAACGAGAATACAGGTTATACAGAGAGATTTGAAATTGGTCTGGTGATGCATTGCAAGACAGCTTGGTTTCTGTAAGGTGGTTAGGGAGGGATGTACGCAAGTGCTGTTCCACAACTGAAAGATTGGAGTTCAGACCACGGAAGTTAGAAAAGTGAAGAGTGAAAGAAGCAGTTCTATCAGGAGATGCAAGATTATGGACAGAGCCATTACTACTACCAAGCGTGTCTACCCTCACACCAATAGTGGAATCAACAAGATTCCCTGAAACTTTTAGCACCCTTCTATGACAAGTACTTTAGGCCATAAGTGATGAACCTTCCATAATTATTGTAGAGATGAGAAAAAAGAAAGCAAAGAGAAAAAGAACTTGTTAAATGTAATGGGATAGTAAGAGATGTGTAACAAATACGCCTGTATATATGGTGTAGATGTAGGCCTAAGGAAAAAATCGTGCCTGAAGGAAGACTTAACCAGGGTCTGTTTTGGACAGTTCCAGTTAAGTCCAAAATACCTTCAGTTGTTGTATTTCAACGGCCGGCTGTCGCGATGGCCAAGCTATTAACTATATGTTCCGTTTCACAAGAAAAAACTGGTAATAATGATATTTTTTTATAGACTATATGCTATACCTCATTGAATTCTTCATTTGATTGGAAATATGTTATTAATCTTAATAATTTTTTCTCTTTTTCAGCAATAGCGACGTTTTCATATTGTAGATTTATCTACCATCCGTGAGTATAACGTTTTCCCTCAGTTTCTGTTACATCTTATAAATAAATATTGTACTTCTGTAATTGTATTCGCCGTGGCTCAATCGGTAGCGTCCGCGACTCTGAGGCGTCAGGTCGAAGGTTCGCGCCCCTTCACGATCTGAGGATAGCAAGGGCATGCACTCAGGGTAACGATTACATCTGCCAGAACAAGTCCTTCGCAAAAAGGAAACCGTCCAAGCCCTTGGTAGAAAAGGGGAGTCCGTGACGTAAAACCGGAACAACAACATTGTACTTCTGTAATTCTTTCGTGTTGATTTTCTTTTTGTTATTTTCAATTAATTTGCTTTTCATTTCAACGCATTTGTTTCCATATATTCAAAACATCGAGAATACTTTATATTTATGATTGCGTAAAATCATTACTAGTTTACTTCAGACATGTCTTTTTATTAAAAAAAAATACTGTTGTGATTCCTTAAGTAATTGTACATAAACATGCGAGTCGACGATAAGAAAACACAAAGGATATTCCAGATATATGAATCATTATTAATGTGATATACAAATGTTGCTTCACTTGGCAAATTCTTCTCTTACTACTCCCAGTCCCACGTCTGCGTTGGGTCGGTATTCCTGATTAGATCCTCCTTAGGCCCGATTTCTTAAACAGTGTATATCTAGGATACCATATTGTTAGTTAGCTACACACACACACACACACACACAAATGGATTTCATAAACTCATCTGAAGCGGTTTTGTGTATGGCTAGGATCCCGTACGGGATCCTAGCCATACACAGAACCGCTTCAGATGCGCTTATGAAATCCATTTGTATGTGTGCTAGCTAACTAACAGTATGGTATCCTAGATTTACACTGTTTAAGAAATCGGGCCTTAGTCCCGAGTTTTGCGTCTAATCTTATTTCCGCACTTCCTTTCTCCTTCATATCCTCATGCACAAAAATCCATCCTATACCTTTGCTTTAGCTTTCACTCTTCGAATTAAGATATGATTATTACAGACAGGCTCCCTCAATTACATTATATAACAGCGTAGATTATAAGTTTTTGCAGGGTCTGTGTATCATGAACTTACTTCATCAACAATGAAGACAGTATAGGTTATTGGTAAAACAAATCGATGCTTCTTCTTTAGTTTTCATATTGGAACACGTTCGCCAAGACACTCCCTATGACATATGAAAAATTACAGTAAATATTCTGAGAGAGAGAGAGGGAGAGAGAGAGAGAGAGAGAGAGAGAGAGAGAAGTTTGTATAAACAAAAGAGAACCTAATCTGCTATTAAGGAGTCAAGACCACACCCAGAAATAATTCCATCCACATTATCTCATATGGATTGGGTACTCCCACACCTCTATGCTCTCTATAATACACAGTGAATGAGAAGAAGGTAGTTCTAATGTTATTATTATTATTATTATTATTATTATTATTATTATTATTATTATTATTATTATTATTTTTTTTTTTTTTTTTTTATTATTATTATTATTATTATTATTATTATTATTATTATTATTATTATTATTATTATTATTATTATTATTATTATTATTATTATTATTATTATTATTATTATTATTATTACTATTATTATTATTATTATTATTATTATTATTACTATTATTGTTACTATTATTATTATTATTATTATTATTATTGTTATTATTATTATTATTATTATTATTATTATTATTATTATTATTATTATTATTATTATTATTATTATTATTATTATTATTATTATTATTATTATTATTATTATTATTATCGCTGTTGTTGTTGTTATTCATCTACTAATTCTAACCCATTCTAAACTTGTTTGAGGTTTCTATTCTGAACAGGAAATGTTATTTATTTATTTATTTATTTAATTTACCAATGTATTTAAACTCCCTTGTAAACATTGCTATCTTTTTATCTTGGATTCCTAGTTAAATTGCAACTTTTTTTTCATTCACCAACTCATTCAAACATCATCGTAAATATGTTTGTCATTAACTTGCATTCTGGGTTGAAAATGCGATTTTTTGGCAACCAACTTATTCAAATGTTCTCGTAATAATGCTTATCATCTTAGTTTGCATTCTTGGTTGAAACATTTGATATATTTTAATCACCAACTCCTTCTATTCCCTTGTCAACAATGTTTATCTACTTAGCTTGCCTTTTGTGTATAAACTGTGATTTTCTTTTTTAGCTCGTTCAAAAGTCCTCTTAGGCCCGATTTCTTAAGCAGTGTAAATCTAGGATACTATATTGTTAGTTAGCTAGACAAACACAAATGGATTTCATAAACGCAACTGACGCGGTTCTGTGTATGGCTAGGATCCCATGTGGGATCCTAGCCATACACAGAACCGCGTCAGATTCGTTTATGAAATCCATTTGTGTGTGTGTCTAACTAACAATATGGTATCCTAGATTTACACTGTTTAAGAAATCAGGCTTTAATCTTGTGCATCTTCTTAACTTGTCGTCTGAGTTCAAAATGTGCTTTATTTCTGTTATTTACAAATGCGTTCATATACCATAGTGGAATGTTTATCTTCTTAGCTTGCGTGTGTGGTAAAAATGTCATTTTTCATATTCAATAATTCTGTTAAACACTCTCCTTCATATGTTTATCGTCATGTCATGCGTTTTGGGTTGAAAATGTGATTCTTTTTCATTCAGCAACTTTGGAACGCAATCATAAACTTGTTTATCTTCTTAGCCTGCAATATGAGTTGAAAAAGTGATTTTTTTTTTTTTTGTACTTCATGAAAGTACCATCATGCTCAAACGCCGCTTTGAACATGTTTATCTTCTTAACTTGGATTTCGGTTTGATTTTTTTAACGTGACTATATTGATGAAATAATCCTTTAAGCTTATTCATAGTCCTTACCTAATATTTTGGATGAAAAAAAAAACAGCTATTTTATCCTTAATCACAAAAATAGATCAAACAACGGTGTTTTATTTGTTTCTTGGCTAACATTCTAGGTTGAATTTTTTTTTTATACCCCAGACTGATCAAAAACTTTGTACACTTATTTTAAATTCCTAAGTAGCATACAGGGTTGAAATGTGATAAATTTAATTACCAAGCAAGCCATTTTAAGCATTTTTAGATTGAATACTCATTTCAACCCAAATAAATGTTTTCCGTTTTTTGTCACAATTAGTCCCTGTTGAATTGTTGTGGATACAGACAGGTTGCAGCTAGGGAATTAAGGCTGGATTCCTTTCCCAATGCCCTGCTGCGAATTCGAACCCACGTTGGTCCGACTGGTCACTTCCGATTCGCATGTTCTCCCACTAAGCTACCGTGTCCCGCTTTTTATTTTTTTAAATAACCAAAGACATGGTAAAAATGCATTAAGATATTGTTGCAGCTACTTACTTTGAAGGTGTGAGTTGAAGTTTGTATATGACATACCCACACCACTTCAAAAGCGGCAGCGCATGAGTTAGCGTATTCAGCTCTGGAAATGACAAACTCGAGATCGAGCCCATTGCGGGATGTAAGAAAAGGTATCCATCCTTAATTTCCAAGCTCCAACCTGTCTGTATCCACCCCATAATGGAGATTAATAGTGACGCATACAACGACAAATATAAAAAAAAAAAAACTACAGCTGAAGGTTTTATGGACTTTAATAGGGCTGTCTAGGGCAGTTCGATGATAAATCTTCCTATAGCTACGGAGTTTCTTTTTATGGCTATGTCAACACCGAATACTCGTTACACATCTCTTATTATTCCCTCACATCTGGCAAGTCACATCACTCTCCTTATCTGTTTCTCTTTATTTTTTTTCGCCCCCAGGCTCGATGAGAGCAGGTTTTTTTTTTTTTTTTTTACCTGTCCTGGTGTCACACTTATAAGAGAAAAGAAAACACTAATTACTTTGAAGGCCAATGGGGGCTTGTACAGTCTCCTCACTCCGCATTTTATGTTCAAGAAAATAAGTGATTATTTTGTTATTTACGAACTCTCTTAATCATCGGACAGTTATTCCTCACGCACTTCCTGGGGTGTAAATGGTGACACTGCGAACGAACGTCTGGTTATTTGCTTTAAATATTCATCACTTTGTTTTATGTTGGATTGCACGAAAAGGTTTTTCGCCATTGTTGGGTTTAATGGTTGTACCATATCTTCACCTTTATATTTTCTTCCTGCTAATAGTGAATTCTGGCAGGAAAATGTAAACCGGAACACGAATATGGTGCGGTTTGACTTCATATATATATATATATATATATATATATATATATATATATATATATATATATATATATATATATATATTGTGTGTGTGTGTGTGTGTGTGTGTGTGTGTGTGTGTGTGTGTGTGTGTGTGTGTGTGATTACCTAATTGTGATTACCTAATTGTGTTTACGGGAAAGAGCCCAAAGCTCGTATCTTCCCGTCTCCTCATCGGTTCCATTTTATACTTAGTGATACTTATCATACCTGTCCTTAAAACTATGGATTGAGATAGCATTAACTACCTCCTCGCTTAGCCAATTCCAATTATCAACTACTCTTACACTGAAAAAGTATTTCCTTACATCCTGCGAAGAAGTTTTCTTACGAAGCTTCAAACTGTGACCTCTAGTTCTAGAGCCAGCCATATCAAAATATCGATCCCTATCCACTCTCTCATAACCATGAAGGAATTTAAAGACTGTCACCATATCCCCCCTCACTCTTCTAGCTTCGAGTGATGGTAAGTCTAATTCCCTCAGCCTCTCATCATAACTGAGATTGCGTATTTCTGGCACCAGTTTTGTGGCATGTCTTTGAACTTTTTCAAGCTTAGCTATGTGCTTTTTCAAGTGCAGATTCCAAAAGGGGGCTGCATATTCGAGTTTTGGCCTCACATAGGTTACATAAATATTTCTGAACATTTCCTTGTCCATGTGCCTGAAGGCTACCCTTACATTTGATAAGAATGCATATGCTGCCCTTACTATGCCATTTATATGTATTTCTGGAGACAAATCTGCCAGTATGTTTACTCCTAGATCTCTCTCATTTTCTGTCTCTTGAAGTTGTACTCCAGCCACCGAGTAGTCAAGCTTGGGCCTTCTTGCACTTGTACCCATTCTCATTACCTTACATTTTGAAGTATTGAATTTCATTAGCCACTTTTCTGACCACTCATGCAGATTATTTAGATCCTCCTGTGTGTGTGTGTGTATGTGTGTGTGTGAATAGCAAGACCATTGTCTTCCTTCAGTTACGGATCTTTTCCTATGCCTACGTCTGCACTGAATATTTTGGCGTTATCGTTACCCATCTCTTACTATCCCTTCACATATGGCAACCACAAAACTCACATAGATTTGCTTTGCTTTCTTTCTCATTATTATTAGGTCGTCATAACTTTGGTATTCTTTCAGCCTGTCACTTTTTATTGTTTATCATTTTCTTATTTCTGCCTTGTCCTTAAACTTCTTTTTTAATTTTTTTTGGGTGCCCGGGTACGATGAGAGTAATTTTCTTTGCCCATCCCAGTGTTATTGAAAACACAGACCGGAAGTGTGTGCTTTGGCTAAGCCAGCATTCTTACAAAGGGGAATAAGACCTCTTTGCATAGACAGGAAGATTTAATATATATATATATATATATATATATATATATATATATATATATATATATATATATATATATATATATATATATATATATGGTTATGGCCACGTGAGGAAATTGAAAGAAATTTTGAGATTCATAGTACTTTCAAGTGCATTAGCCATTGAGAGATAGATTGATAGATAGATAGATAGACCATATTCACAAATATGTAAAAGAACTGATAGACAATAGCAACATGAGGTGTTTCCGTGACCTAGTGATTTAAGGGAATGGTAAGTATGAAATACCAAGGGATCCAAGTTCAAGCTCGCTGCATTCCATGACGAAAAAAATATTTCGCTTGTTCACTTAAACAATGCGGATGGGACAGTGGCAGATTTTTTCCTCCTTGCCCTTGCTGACACAACACGCATAATGAGTACACAAGTGGAAATAACAATAATAATAATAATAATAATAATAATAATAATAATAATAATAATAATAATAATAATAATAATAATAATAATAATAATAATAATAATAATAATAATAATAAACCTTTATATCCATTATACAATGGGTATTCGTCAGCCGGGGCAAGCCCCAACTCCCACTGTGGTGCCCAGCAGTAACCTGTCAGTAAACAGCTTTAACTCTTGGTCTTGGACGGGAACCGATCCCTCGACTTTGTGAATGCGAAGCCATAGCGTTACCACTGAACTAGCAGGCAACTTGTGGAACTAAGTACAACACGAGCTGAGGCGAGAGAATAAACAAAGTATATATACCTCTCCTGAAGTTCTGCGTCTGTAAATATTTGTGTGTGTGTGTGTGTGGGCGTGTTTGTGTATGTGTGCGCTCGGGTGTTCTATAATAAACATATAAGACCCTAATAATAACACAAAGTGATTATTTCCTTATTCTGCTTTACTAGATATGTAGATAGAACTATATAAGTACGAGGTCTGAAAAAAAACACACACACACGCACACACACACACACACACACACACGTGTATATATATATATATATATATATATATATATATATATATATATATATATATATATATATATATATATATATATATATGAATCTTTTTTTTTGTTACCCTGACCGGGACTCGAACCTAGGACTTATGATTACTAAGTCAAGGCGCTACCACTACACCACAGAAGGTTAAAAGGAATCCAACCTTATAACTTATATCTGCTATACTTAGGAATGAACGCATTCTAACTGAATGCCACTATGTTCATATTACAGATTCCCCAACCTCACTCGTGGCTTCATTTTAGCATTTAATTCAATTCCCAATCTCATTCGGGCCATGAAATAACCAAATAAGCACATTACATATGTGAAAACATGAATCATTTTTTACCCCGACCGGGACTCGAACCTAGAACTTATGATTACTAAGTCAAGGCGCTACCACTACACCACAGAAGGTTAAAAGGAATCCAACATTATAGCTTATATCTGCTATACTTAGGAATGAACGCATTCTATCTGAATGTCACTATGTTCATATTACAGATTCCCCAACCTCACTCGTGGCTTCATTTTAGCATTTAATTCAATTCCCAATCTCATTCGGGCCATGAAATAACCAAATAAGCACATTACATATGTGAAAACATGAATCATTTTTTACCCCGACCGGGACTCGAACATAGGACTTATGATTACTAAGTCAAGGCGCTACCACTACACCACAGAAGGTTAAAAGGAATCCAACCTTATAGTTTATATCTGCTATATATATACACACACACGCACTACCAAAAAAAGCAGACTTATTCATACACACATGAAAATACATACAAATAATAGAAATAGAAATATACAATCAAACAAACATGCATTCATGAAGACATATATAAATACATATGGATGAAAACAAAGTAAATGAAGACAAAGGAAAAGCAAGAGCAAACCATAGCACATACAAACAAAATTCCATAAATCTTAAACACATACGCACACATGTAAAAGCAAACAAAGTATATAGAAAAAAAAATAAGCAGTGAGATGCTAGGGGTCAAGAAACGTAAGAGAAAAATATATCAAAAGTAAATATATATATGTATACATACATCCACATACTCTTATGCATTCATATATGCATACATATGCATACGTACACCCATACACACATACATATAAACACATGCATACGTACGCACACACACACACACACACACACACACACACACACACACACACACACATATATATATATATATATATATATATATATATATATATATATATATATATA
>JAXCGZ010005917.1:17500-22500 GCA_037179515.1 Halocaridina rubra | reverse complement strand
ATTATTTTTACATTTATATATATGTACAAAAAATTATACATAAAAGAGGAACACCCCTACACCAACAAGAGCATGCATACATATGTACATACAGTCACACCCACACGGACATTGGCATTACTGAACGTATGTCTTTCACATCACGACGACCCGCATATATCAACCATTGTTCCATTGGCAACCCTTCACATAGACTATTGACGATTCTGAGTTTTTATATTACAACAGCTCAGTAGTTGGTACTTTTTCCGTAATCTGTTTGCCTTTCTTATTCAATATCTGTCGACTGTTTTTTGTTTTGTTTTTTTAATTTTGGTGGTTTTATTTGCCTTTCTTATTCATTATCTGTCGACTGTCCTTTTATGTTGGTGGTGTTGTTTGCCTTTCTTATTCATTATCTGTTGACTGCTTTTTATTTTGGTGGTTTTATTTGCCTTTCTTGTTCATTATCTGTCGACTGTCTTTTTATATTGGTGGTGATGTTTGCCTTTCTTATTCATTATCTGTCGACTGTTTTTGATGTTGATGGTGTTGTTTGCCTTTCTCATTCATTATCTGTCGACTGTCTTTTTATGTTGGTGGTGTTGTTGCCGTGCTTATTTATTTTCTGTCGACTGTTTTTTATGTTGGTGGTGTTGTTTGCCTTTCTCATTCATTATCTGTCGACTGTCTTTTTATGTTGGTGGTGTTGTTTTCCTTGCTTATTTATTGTCTGTCGACTGTTTTTTATGTTGGTGGTGTTGTTTGCCTTTCTTATTCATTATCTGTCGACTGTTTTTGAGGTTGGTGGTGTTGTTTGCCTTTCCCATTCATCATCTGTCGACTGTTTTTTTTTATGTTGGTGGTGTTGTTTTCCTTGCTTATTTATTGTCTGTCGACTGTTTTTTTATGTTGGTGGTGTTGTTTGCCTTTCTTTTTCATTATCTGTCGAATGTTTTTGATGTTGGTAGTGTTGTTTGCTTTTCTCATTCATTATCTGTCGAATGGTTTTTGATGTTGGTGATGATGTTTGCCGTTTTTATGTTTCATTATTAATCTCCATTCGAATGAGGGGTGGACAAAGAGAGGTTGGAGATGAGGAATAAAAGGCTGGATGCCCTTCCTAATAGATTTTCCAGGCTTTTGCCAAAGGGAAAACAGACATTTTGGTATAGCCTAATTGCTGTTGTAATATAATTATTTTATCTGATTTAAGTAGAACTTACTTGAAATATAGCAAAATTTATGGCTCTCTCTCTCCTCTCTCTCTCTCTCTCTCTCTCTCTCTCCTCTCTCTCTCTCTCTCTCTCTCTCTCTCTCTCTCTCTCTCTCTCTCTCTCTCTCTCTCTCTCTCTCTCCTGATGTATGAGCATATTTGCTTTTGCATTTTCATTGCGTGAAGTAATTTTCAAATTGTGTTGTGGCGATCACTAATTCATGTAGGTCGAACCGAAAGAATACAAATTATCTAGCTTTATTCTTAATAGAATTATCATTTTTTTAATAGTGATTTCTTCTTCTTCTTCTTTATCTTCTTCTTCTTCTTCTTCTTCTTCTTCTTCCACTACTACTACTACTACTACTACTACTACTACTACTACTACTACTACTACTACTACTACTACTAATAATAATAATAATAATAATAATAATAATAATAATAATAATAATAATAATAATAATAATAATAATAATGATGATGATGCAATAATTTCGTATTCACACCAACGAAGAAAGAGAAAAATAGTAAATGAATGAGGTCAAAAATTGTTAACAATAATAGAGTCCAGTATTAGGGTAACAAATCACCTCAACATGGTGCCGGTTTCAAGTCCAGTTAACGGGAGAAGGTTGGAGTCAGGAAGGGCATCGACCATAAAACTTTCAACCTACAATCCTAGTCATATATTAGCTAGTGAGACACAACGACTTCATCTGATCAAGGTAGAGGGTTGGTGTTAGGAAGAGCACCCGACAGTTAAAACTTTAAGCAAAAACCAAATGATAGCCATCCAGTACCTAATGAGAAACAGCAACCCCATATGATCATAGAAGAGAGATGGGGTTAGGATGAGCATTTGGCCATAAACCTTTAAGCACAAACCGAATAATGGTACGTGAGAAACAGCGACCCCGATAAACATGGAGAAATAGTGTTCGTAAAAAATATTTGCTAACGATAAGATAGTGAACGGAGAAAATGGGCTATGTTGATGACAGAGTAAAGGTCGTAGGAAAAAGGCGTTAATAAATAGGAAGAACGAGTCATAATAGAATAAAAGGAAGCGAAGGAGGAGAGAAAGACTGTGTTGATGATAGACAGATTAAGGCCGTCGGTGTTTTCAGAGGGTTTTGTTGTTGTTGTTGTTGATCAATATACTCTATCGACCTAGCGAGGGCCCAGGAGGAGGGCTCTTGAAACGCCATCTATTCAGGATAATAATAAATTGTCAGCAAAGGAGATTCTCTCTCTCTCTCTCTCTCTCTCTCTCTCTCTCTCTCTCTCTCTCTCTCTATATATATATATATATATATATATATATATATATATATATATATATATATATATATATATATATAATATATATATATATATATATATATATATATATATATATATATATAAACACTCACTCACTCTCTCTCTCTCTCTCTCTCTCTCTCTCTCTCTCTCTCCTCACACACACACACACACACACACACACACACACACACACACACACACACACACACACACACACACACACATATATATATATATATATATATATATATATATATATATATATATATATATATATATATATATATATATTAGTCACCGTGGCTCAAACGGTAGCGTCCGCGACTCTGAGGCGTCAGGTCGAAGGTTCGCGTCCCGTCACGGTCTGGGGTTAGCAAGGGCATGCACTCAGGGTAACGATTACGTCTGCCAAAACAAGTCCCTCGCAAGAAGGCAACCGTCCTAGCAAACATTCTCTCTCTCTCTCTCTCTCTCTCTCTCTCTCTCTCTCTCTCTCTCTCTCTCTCTTTCCGCGTGTGTGTGTGTTCCATAGTTTGATAGCAAACATATTTGAGTCTATAGCCATCTATATTTTATATACGACAGCACAGGTAGCATTAATTGGATCAGTTTCCATGTCCTGTACTCCTGACCATCCAACCAGCCACGGAGCAGTAGTACTTTCTTCTGACATGTTAAGCTATATATCGATCCTTCCTGTTAATAATTAATTATTTAATTTAGTTATATGTTAATTCAAACTTGCTCGTTGATGATCTAATCTGAGCACGTGCTGTATATGGTTTTGTTGCTGAGCAGCCATTAATCAAAATGGTGTACTCATTAGGCCTGCATAGTTGATAGGGGTTAGGGGACTACAGATACCACTCCCTTGAATATTTTGCTAAGTCATCATTTCTTTATAAATCTCTTTTCATAGTTGTCTATATATTTGCATGGCTATCTCTTTGATTTACTTTTTTTGTTGTATATTTAACTGTTTACTTGAATAATTGGTTATTTACTTGTTTATATATTTACTTACTGCGTTGCTTGTTTTCTTGCTCATTTATTTATTTTTTTTGCTTTCATATTTAATTATTTATTTGTTTCATTACTTTTTAAATTTTTTATATACTTATTCAGTTGCTTATTTCCAGTTTATTTGCTTATTTATTTGCTTATTGCGTTATTTACTTTTAGTTTTGCTTATGTGTTTGTTTATATACTTATTTGCTTATTTTCTTATTCATTTCCTTATTCCTTTTACTTTTGTTATTTTTCTTGGTTATTAAAGTAGTTGTGATCAATAGCAGAATAGGCACCTGATATTTTAGGTGCTTTCCCAAGGATATAGGCAAAAGGCAGGTGTTTAATGTGGGATTGTTAAATGTCGGATAATCTAAAGGGGGGTTTACACGGCCAAACGGTTCGTCAAACGCGGTTCGACGGACAAGTGTTTGAAGTGATTTTCGAACGTGTGAACGGGGTATTTGGTTGTCGAACACGTTTGTCGAACGTGTTCGACAACCAAATACCCCGTTCACACGTTCGAACATCACTTCAAACACTTGTCTGTCGAACCGCGTTCGACGAACCGTTTGACCTTGTAAATCCCCCTTCAACCTAACGTGACTCCACAATACATGTTGTATTCAAATGTTTTTTATTATTTAAATAATTGCCAGGTGCCTCATTTGGGATTGAGGTTGAATGCGAGTGTTCCATCTGGGATTGAGGTGCATCAGGTGCCTATTCTGAGATTGATACTTCTTGTGCTCGCCTTCATAGAATTTATCAATACTTTCTTCTAAATATTGAAGCCATGCGTCTCACACACACACACCCACGCACACACACACACACACACACACAGAAATATTTATGTAACCTATGTGAGGCCAAAACTCGAATATGCAGCCCCCTTCTGGAATCCGCACTTGAAAAAGCACATAGCTAAGCTTGAAAAAGTTCAAAGACATGCCACGAAACTGGTGCCAGAAATACGCAATCTCGGTTATGATGAGAGGCTGAGGGAATTAGACTTGCCATCACTCGAAGCTAGAAGAGTAAGGGGGGATATGGTGACAGTCTTTAAATTCCTTCATGGTTATGATAGAGTGGATAGGGATCGATATTTCGATATGGCTGGCTCTAGAACTAGAGGTCATAGTTTGAAGCTTCGGAAGAAAACTTGTTTGCAGGATGTAAGGAAATACTTTTTCAGTGTAAGAGTAGTTGATAATTGGAATTCGCTAAGCGAGGAGGTAGTTAATGCTACCTCAATCCATAGTTTTAAGGACAGGTATGATAAGTATCACTAAGTCTAAAAATGGAACCGATCAGGAGACGGGAAGATACGAGCTTTGGGCTCTTTCCCGTAAACACAATTAGGTAATCACAATTAGGTAATCACACACCCACACACACACACACCTCTATCGAAGATTTTTAATTTTTCATCAGGTATTGTGCTGCTCTCTCTCTCTCTCTCTCTCTCTCTCTCTCTCTCTCTCTC
>JAXCGZ010005917.1:0-7500 GCA_037179515.1 Halocaridina rubra | reverse complement strand
CAGCCATTCCTCAAAAACACTCTTTTTCTCTTCCACCTTCATTTTCACCCCTTCATTCTACCACTCACTGCCCCTCCCCATGCCACCTCCAACAAACCCCTTTCCACACACATCACTTGCATGTCCCACAAAACATTCTTTCATCAACCCCCATTCCTTTTCTAACTCCCCAACTTATCTATCTTTCACCTTGTCACATGACACTTTCAACCTGTTCTGATATTCCTGTTTCTTCTCTGGCTTTTTCAAGTCTTCCACTCTCACCATTTCCCTTCTATATCCCCCCACTCTATTTCCCCACTCTTTTGGTACTACCACTCTAGCTTCATCCAAAACATGATCAGACATCCCAGTAGCCACACCCCTAAATGCATGCACACATAATTCATCAATGCTCTTTCTTTCACTCTTCCATTTGCCACTCTCATCCATGTATACTTATTTATTAACTTCTTAGAAAAAACTATTACCTATCACCAACTCTTGCTCCACACACATATATAACAGTCTCTCTCCACTCTCATTCCCACCCGGTACCCAATACTTTCCTACAACACCTTCTACCTCTCCATCACCCACTCTGGCATTCAAATCACCCAACGCAACTACATAGTTCCTTCTACTCAGACCATCCACACACCTAGTTAACTCATTCCAGAATTCATTCCACTCTTCCTCACTTCTCTCACATCCTGGCCCATACACACTAACAAAAGCCCAATATTCCCTACCTATCCTAGCCCTCACCCACATCAGCCTAGATGATAGACACTTCTTTCCATTCCACAACCTTATTTACCATCCATTCACTCAGCAGTAATGCCACACCTTCTCTCGCTCTCCCCCTTTCAGCCCCAGACACCTTACCTGTCACATCACCAAATGCCACTTATCCTTTTCCTTTCATCTTCGTCTCACACAATGCCAACACATCCATCCTCCTCCTACCAAACATATATCCAACGTCACATCTTTTTCTCTCTATTGTACTACAACCATCCACATTTAGACACCCCAAAGCTAGAGTTTGGGAAGAAGTTATTCTCCCCTCTACTCCCCTTCTTCTTTGATGTCTAGCAGGAGGTTAATACAAGGGGGGATTCCCAGTCCCCTCGCCCCATCCACTTTTAGTCGCCTCTTACGACACGCAGGGAATACGTTGGGGCTCTTCTTTTAAGCAGTGCCCTCCACAAGGAACAAAATTGGCCCTAAAACTGAACCCTTCAGAACTCCATTAATAACTCTTCTCCATTCAGACACTAAGTGTCTTACTCTAACCTGTTGTTCCCTTCCTTCTAAGTAAATTTTTCTCCATTCCAAGACATTTCCACCTATTCTAGCCATTGCTTGCAGCTACTTAATAAGTCTCCCATGTGGGACAGTGTCAAATGCTTTCTGGAAGTCTAGGAATATGCAATCTGCCCAGCCTTCTCTTTCCTGTAATATTCGGCTTACCTCATAAAGTTTTAATAAGTTTGTTACTGTTGATCTACCTTCCCTGAAACCATGTTGTCTCACGGACAAAAAGTTGAAGGATTCCAAGTGAAGATAGATATGTTTCCTTAGTAGTTTCTCCAAAACTTCGCAAACTATGCTGGTCAAGGAAGCTGGTCTATAGTTTAGAGCCATATCCCTCCCTCCCTTTTTGAAGATAAGTATCACGTTCGCTTGTTTCCAGCATCTTGGAAGCTCCCCTGACTCCAGTGACTTTCTAAATATGATACTTTGTGCCACTGATATCGAGTTTGCCATCAGGAACTGTAGCTTTATGGACATCTAACTCCATCAACACTTTGCATACCTCTTTGGCTGAAAGGGTGATGATGTACTCTAATACCGGCCCATGAGCTTCTATCTCTGCACTCTGAGGGGGTGGGGTATTTTCTACTGTAAATACTGACTGAAACTCCTTGTTCAATTCTTTGCAGATCTCTTAATCCGTCTCAGTGATGCTTCCATCCGTTCTCTTAAGCCTTAAAACCTGTTCTTTTACCTTCAGTTTTCCTCTGATAAAGCTGTGGAATAGCTTGGAATTTTCTTTAGCCTTCCTGGTGATGTCCTTTTCATAGTCTCTCTCTGCCTCTCTTCTTTTCCATGTGTAATCATTTCTTGCTCTTTTGTAGGTTTGCCAAGCATTTATGTTTTTTCTCCTCCTATACCTTTTCCAGCATTTGTCTCTCCACTCCTTAGCTCTTTTACACTCATTATCGAACCATTTCTCTCTGGCATGAATTACACCTACTTTGGTGATAGGTATGCAGCAATCTACTACCTTCCCATATTTCTCACAAAAGATGTCATGCATTTCTTGTATAGATTTGTTGTAAAATAAGGTCCTCCAGTCAATAACTGTAAAATGCTAATTCATTTTGATGTAATCTCCTTTTGGATAGTTCCTCCTCATGACCTCAGTGCCTCTACTCTCAGGCAGAATATCATCAATGATATACTCCATCAACATCACACAATGATCACTCTTTCCAATTGGTTGTTCATACTTAATTATTTCAATATCCAACATGCTATATGTGAATACTAGATCAAGTAGTGATGGCTCATCACCACCCCTGGACCTTGTTTGTTCCAGTACTCGTTGGTGTAGGAAATTCCCTTGTAAGCAATATAGGCATCTTGCCTTGAATGAGTCCTCACCAGTGTGTGGGTCAAGATTTATCCAATCTATCTCTTTATGATTATAATCTCCATATTCAAATTCCTACATTTTCTCTCCTGTGCCATGTTAACAACTGAGTTTATGACTTCATTATTACCTATATGACTTTCCTCATAAACTTCTAGTGTATGTTGGTTCCTTGATGGGTTATATACAACAGTTATTATAATGCTCTCTGACTCAGTATTTATGCGAGCAACAAGAAATTCCGTGAACTCACCTTCTATAGCCATGTTTATTTCTTCAACTTGAATCCTTTCATTTATGAGCAGTGCTAACCCTCCACCACTCCTCTCAGATCTTTCAACCCTTAAAATTCTGAAACCCTTAGGAAAAACTGTGATACTGTTTATGTCTTCACTCAGCTTAGTCTCTGTAATTGCTACTATATCTGCCTTACTGTTGTGAATCCTATCTTTTAATCTTATCAGCTAATCCATCAGCATTTGTGTATAACAATCTTAATGAGGCCCCATCCCCTGATCTTCTGTCATTATCTTATTTATCTCCCCTTTGTCTGGAAGAACTTTGAAATGAAAATTTTTCTTCTTTTCTTCGTTTCTCTCCTCATTTAACCTTATAGCCTATTGCAACAAGTTTTTGATCCTTTCCATCTCTTCCTGTGTTCTGTATCGTCTAATGAACACTTCTTTGAATTCCTGAAGGCCTTTTAAACTTTTTTTCCTCATCAATATTTCTCTACAGGTGTCCCCTCTCTCCAAGGATACTTTTGTTTTTCTCTACTTTCCCTTCCTAGAATATTTACCTTGTTGGTGAATGTTTACAACATCCTCAGGACCACAATCCTCAGGACCACAAACTACTCCAAGTTTTCTTATCAAGTCTACAACCCTAGCTTTATTTTCTTCAAGTCTCCCCTGCCATGTTGGCTCCTGGGATTTGCTTATGCCTGAGATTACCACTGTCTTCTCTTTATCAAGTGCCTGTTTAATCAGTGGATTTGCTCTTTCCATTACAACATCTTTCATATTTTCTATTACTGTCTCTTTATAGTCAACTTTTTGTATGTTTTCCAATGCCACCACCTTCACTGCCGCATTTACTACCATATTCCCCTTTAGTGCATCTGCAAAGGAAGTTGTCATGGCATCATGTTCCGTATTCAGCTCCTGAAAATCTTTTCTAAACCGTTGGATGTTTTCCTTAATCTGGAAATTCCAAGCTGCAATCTTGTCTCTCTCAGAAGAGAGCAGTGAACTAACATTTAATTAATTTAGGTTGTCGTTCAGCTTTTTGTTGTTATCTTCTTGTTTAGAAATTCTGGTTTCTAGTTCACTCTTTTCCCCTTCCAGCTTCTTTATTCGTGTTTCTAGTTCTTTTCTCTCCTACCCTTGTGCTTTATTTGCTTCCTCCAAACATCTTATTTCCTCTCCGAGTCAAGATTTATAACCATTGTGTCTAATTGCTTGATCTTCTGATTTAATCTCCTAACAGCTACTCCTCCTCTTGCTGCTTCATCCCATGGAGATCCTCTTCCATCCCTCTCCGACCATTGGATGGGGGTTGGGGGTTGGGACAGAGATGGCCTCATTTTCAAGTTTTCCCTTTCACAGAATACAGAAAGAAGAAGAAAAAAAAAAGAGAGAGGAAACTTCTATTTAAGCTTCACACAGAATTTCTATATCTTCATATGAGTACTATTTAGTTATTCAATTCATCTCTTTTCTGGTAACACACATCCTAACTTAAAATTTGACTTTGGTAATATGAAGGAAAAATATACAAAACATAAGTCCACTTAAAGGAAAATTCGAATTTGTATCTGAGGAGACACCCACCTGTTTCTGCTATATATTTTTTAACTTATAAACCGGTCATTTCAGAAAAAAAATATTAGCACAGGATCAGACTTTATATTTAACCATTTAGTGCTGTATGCTAACAATTTGTGCTTACTCACACACACTTATATATATATATATATATATATATATATATATATATATATATATATATATATATATATATATATATATATATTATATATATGAACCACCTTACATGAGGAGTGGCTGAGTCAAGGCAAAATACCCTGACTCTTTGGGAAGAGAATATACAGAGGAGGGGATTCCAAGTCCCCTCGCTCCAAAGCATTTGGTCGATTCATACGACTCGCAAGGGAACACGGAGGAAGTATTCTAGCTCAACTTCCTCAGGGATATATATATATATATATATATATATATATATATATATATATATATATATATATATATATATGTGTGTGTGTGTGTGTGCCCCCTGAGGGAAGGGGGCTAGAATGCTTCCTTAGTGTTCCCTTGCGAGTCGTAAGAGTCGACTAAATGGGGTGGAGCGAGGGGACTGAGAATCCCCTCCTCTTTGTTTTCTCTTCCCAAAGAGTCAGGGTATTTTGCCTTGACTAAGCCACTCCCCATATAAGATGGTTCATATGTGTGTATATATAAACACACACACACACACACACACACACACACACACACACACACACTATATATATATATATATATATATATATATATATATATATATATATATATATATATATATATATATATATGTGTGTGTGTGTGTGTGTGTGTGTGTGTGTGTGTGTGTGTGTGTGTGTGTGTGTGTGTGTGTGATTACCTAATTGTGTTTACGGGAAAGAGCCCAAAGCTCGTTTTTTTTTTTTTTTGTGTGTGTGTGTGTGTGTCTGTGTGTGTGTGTGTGTGTGTGAGTAAGCACAAACTGTTAGCATACAGCGCTATATATATATATATATATATATATATATATATATATATATATATATATATATATATATATATATATATATATATATATATATGTGTGTGTGTGTGTGTGTGTGTGTGGTCACCGTGGCTCAAGCGATAGCTTACGCGACTTCGAGGGTTCGCGCCCCGCCACGGTCTGAGGTTAGCAAGACCATGCACTCAGGGTAACGATTACATCTGCCAAAAAACAAGTCCTTCGCAAGAAGGCAACCGTCCTAGCCCTTGGTTGAAAAGGGAGTTCGTGACGTAAAACCGGAAAAAAAAAAAAAAAAAAAAAAAAATATATATATATATATATATATATATATATATATATATATATATATATATATATATATATATATATATATATATATATATGCTACTTCTCCTTAGAGTAGCTCTTGTAACTTAAGAGATAACATTATATCACTGAGTTCGGTTTCCTATTTCTTAATCTGTTTATCATCCCCTGCTTTTCGTCTTCTTATTAGAAAGCACCATTGCAATTTAACTTGGAAGATGTCTAAAAGTAACACAAGGCTACCCCCCCCCCCCAAAAAAAAGAGGAAAAACAGCAGTCTTGACTTTTTTTTTATGCAAATAACAATTACTCACCAAAACCACGTGATCATGCTAGTTCTAGTGAGAACTGGATTGGATTGGATAATTGGGGTTTGATGGGGAGGGGGGGTTTCAGTGACGGTATCGAATGCACACACTCTTCGCTCTAATCAGGGTTTCATCACTGGCTGGGGGGGGGGTTAACAAGAGGCAACATTATGTCTCTGGGATTTCTATCCTATTTCTCAATTTATTTATATCGATGTTAAGTCTTCCTTCAGTTATGGTTATTTTTTATGCCTACATCAACACCGAATGTTCTTGGATATTCGTCTTATAATCCCTTCACATCTGACAAGTCACAACACTTCATCTCCTCTCCTCTTCACTTTCTGTTTTCTTAGTGCCCTGTCGCGATGAGGGCAATTTTATTTTTATTTTTATTTGGCCCGTCCTGGTGTCACACTCATAAAAAAAATCATCTCCTGCAATTGCAGGACATGAAACAAGCAGATTTAGAAATGGGATAGCAAACCCAGAGACTTATTATTGTCTCTTAATGGATTCGGTTTTACGTCACGAACTCCCTTTTCTACTAAGGGCTAGGACGGTTGCCTTCTTGCAAAGGACTTGTTTTGGCAGAAGTAATCGTTACCCTGAGTGTATGCCCTTACTAACCTCAGTCCGTGACGGGGCGCAAACTCTCGGCCTGCCGCCTCAGAGTCGCGTACGCTATCATTTTGCCACGGAGACTACAATTATTATTGTCTCTTAATAAAGTTACAAATCCTCTTCTAAGTAGAATTGGCATGCTAAAAATCACGTGCTTTTCGTGAATAAATTATATATATATATATATATATATATATATATATATATATATATATATATATATATATATATATATATATATATATATATATATATATATATATATATATATATATATATATATATATATAATCAAAGAAACGCATTATTATATGTTAAAACATGAACATGTTTTACCCCCGGCCGGGATTTGAACCTTGGATATATCAGTGTGCCAAGGTGCTATCAACTACACTACTAATGGCATTAAAAGAAGAAACAACCCTCTTAGCTAACTGCTAAGCTAGAGAATGAACGCATTCTACTGAATGCTTTCCGTTCATTTCACTGTCTCTTTCCATCCTCGTTAGTGGCTTTTCTCATTTAATTTAAATCCCATGCTATATTGGCATCAAAAGTGATCAAATAAACACTTTACAGTATGTGAATGCATGACATATGTAGACCCTGGCCGAGATTCGATCCCCTGACACACTATCAATGTGCCAAGGCGCTACCAACTACAATGAACAAAATAAATAAAAAGCATTTATTAGAATGCGTGCATTCCCTAGCTTAGCAGTTAGATAAGAGGTTTCTTTCTTCATTTAATACCTTTAATGGTGTAGTTGATAGCTCCTTGGCACAATGATGCACTCGAGGCTCGAATCCAGTTCAGGGACAAAATATGTTTCA
>JAXCGZ010005916.1:70000-96296 GCA_037179515.1 Halocaridina rubra | reverse complement strand
ATGTTTTCACATATGTAATGTGCTATTTGGTTATTTCATGGCCCGAATGAGATTGGGAATCAAATTAAATGCTAAAATGAAGCCACGAGTGAGGTTGGGGAATCTGTAATATGAACATAGTGGCATTCAGTTAGAATGCATTCATTCCTAAGTATAGCAGATATAAGCTATAAGGTTGGGTTTCATTTAACCTTCTGTGGTGTAGTGGTAGCGCCTTGACTTAGTAATCATAAGTCCTAGGTTCGAGTCCCAGTCGGGGTAAAAAATGATTCATGTTTTCACATATGTAATGTGCTATTTGGTTATTTCATGGCCCGAATGAGATTGGGAATCGAATTAAATGCTAAAATGAAGCCACGAGTGAGGTTGGGGAATCTGTAATTTGAACATAGTTTCATTCAGTTAGAATGCATTCATTCCTAAGTATAGCAGATATAAGCTATAAGGTTGGGTTTCTTTTACCCTTCTGTGGTGTAGTGGTAGCGCCTTGTCTTAGTAATCATAAGTCCTAGGTTCGAGTCCCGGTCGGGGTAAAAAATGATTCATGTTTTCACCTATGTAATGTGCTATTTGGTTATTTCATGGCCCGAATGAGATTGGGAATCGAATTAAATGCTAAAATGAAGCCACGAGTGAGGTTGGGGAATCTGTAATATGACCATAGTGGCATTCAGTTAGAATGCGTTCATTCCTAAGTATAGCAGATATAAGCTATAAGGTTGGGTTCCTTTTAACCTTCTGTGGTGTAGTGGTAACGCCTTGACTTAGTAATCATAAGTCCTAGGTTCGAGTCCCGGTCGGGGTAAAAAATGATTCATGTTTTCACATATGTAATGTGCTATTTGGTTATATCATGGCCCGAATGAGATTGGGAATCGAATTAAATGCTAAAATGAAGCCACGAGTGAGGTTGGGGACTCTGTAATATGAACATAGTGGCATTCAGTTAGAATGCGTTCATTACTAAGTATAGCAGATATAAGCTATAAGGTTGGGTTCCTTTTAACCTTCTGTGGTGTAGTGGTAGCGCCTTGACTTAGTAATCATAAGTCCTAGGTTCGAGTCCCGGTCGGGGGAAAAAAAAATGATTCATGTTTTCACATATGTAATGTGCTATTTGGTTATTTCATGGCCCGAATGAGATTGGGAATCGAATTAAATGCTAAAATGAAGCCACGAGTGAGGTTGGGGAATCTGTAATATGACCATAGTGGCATTCAGTTAGAATGCGTTCATTCCTAAGTATAGCAGATTTAAGCTATAAGGTTGGGTTCCTTTTAACCTTCTGTGGTGTAGTGGTAGCGCCTTGACTTAGTAATCATAAGTCCTAGGTTCGAGTCCCTGTCGGGGTAAAAAATGATTCATGTTTTCACCTGTGTAATGTGCTATTTGGTTATTTCATGGCCCGAATGAGATTGGGAATCGAATTAAATGCTAAAATGAAGCCACGAGTGAGGTTGGGGAATCTGTAATATGACCATAGTGGCATTCAGTTAGAATGCGTTCAATCCTAAGTATAGCAGATATAAGCTATAAGGTTGGGTTCCTTTTAACCTTCTGTGATGTAGTGGTAGCGCCATGACTTAGTAATCATAAGTCCTAGGTTCGAGTCATGGTCGGGGTAAAAATGATTCATGTTTTCACATATGTAATGTGCTATTTGGTTATTTCATGGCCCGAATGAGATTGGGAATCGAATTAAATGCTAAAATGAAGCTACGACTGAAGTTGGGGAATCTGTAATATGAACATTGTGGCATTCAGTTAGAATGCGTTCATTCCTAAGTATAGCAGATATAAGCTATAAGGTTGGGTTCCTTTTAACCTTCTGTGGTGTAGTGGTAGCGCCTTGACTTAGTAATCATAAGTCCTAGGTTCGAGTCCCGGTCGGGGTAAAAAATGATTCATGTTTTCACATATGTAATGTGCTATTTGGTTATATCATGGCCCGAATGAGATTGGGAATCGAATTAAATGCTAAAATGAAGCCACGAGTGAGGTTGGGGACTCTGTAATATGAACATAGTGGCATTCAGTTAGAATGCGTTCATTCCTAAGTATAGCAGATATAAGCTATAAGGTTGGGTTCCTTTTAACCTTCTGTGGTGTAGTGGTAGCGCCTTGACTTAGTAATCATAAGTCCTAGGTTCGAGTCCCGGTCGGGGGAAAAAAAAATGATTCATGTTTTCACATATGTAATGTGCTATTTGGTTATTTCATGGCCCGAATGAGATTGGGAATCGAATTAAATGCTAAAATGAAGCCACGAGTGAGGTTTGGGAATCTGTAATATGAACATAGTGGCATTCAGTTAGAATGCGTTCATTCCTAAGTATAGCAGATTTAAGCTTTAAGGTTGGGTTCCTTTTAACCTTCTGTGGTGTAGTGGTAGCGCCTTGACTTAGTAATCATAAGTCCTAGGTTCGAGTCCCGGTCGGGGTAAAAAATGATTCATGTTTTCACCTATGTAATGTGCTATTTGGTTATTTCATGGCCCGAATGAGATTGGGAATCGAATTAAATGCTAAAATGAAGCCACGAGTGAGGTTGGGGAATCTGTAATATGAACATAGTGGCATTCAGTTAGAATGCGTTCATTCCTAAGTATAGCAGATATAAGCTATAAGGTTGGGTTCCTTTTAACCTTCTGTGATGTAGTGGTAGCGCCATGACTTAGTAATCATAAGTCCTAGGTTCGAGTCATGGTCGGGGTAAAAAATGATTCATGTTTTCACATATGTAATGTGCTATTTGGTTATTTCATGGCCCGAATGAGATTGGGAATCGAATTAAATGCTAAAATGAAGCTACGAGTGAAGTTGGGGAATCTGTAATATGAACATTGTGGCATTCAGTTAGACTGCGTTCATTCCTAAGTATAGCAGATATAAGCTATAAGGTTGTGTTCCTTTTAACCTTCTGTGGTGTAGTGGTAGCGCCTTGACTTAGTAATCATAAGTCCTAGGTTCGAGTCCCGGTCTGGGTAAAAAATGATTCATGTTTTCACATATGTAATGTGCTATTTGGTTATTTCATGGCCCGAATGAGATTGGGAATCGAATTAAATGCTAAAATGAAGCTACGAGTGAGGTTGGGAAATCTGTAATATGAACATAGTGGCATTCAGTTAGAATGCGTTCATTCCTAAGTATAGCAGATATAAGCTATAAGGTTGGGTTCCTTTTAACCTTCTGTGGTGTAGTGGTAGCGCCTTGACTTAGTAATCATAAGTCCTAGGTTCGAGTCCCGGTCGGGGTAAAAAATGTTTCATGTTTTCACATATGTAATGTGCTATTTGGTTATTTCATGGCCCGAATGAGATTGGGAATCAAATTAAATGCTAAAATGAAGCCACGAGTGAGGTTGGGGAATCTGTAATATGAACAAAGTGGCATTCAGTTAGAATGCGTTCATTCCTAAGTATAGCAGATATAAGCTATAAGGTTGGGTTCCTTTTAACCTTTTGTGGTGTAGTGGTAGCGCCTTGACTTAGTAATCATAAGTCCTAGTTTCGAGTCCCGGTCGAGGTTAAAAAAAAATGATTCATGTTTTCACATATGTAATGTGCTATTTGGTTATTTCATGGCCCGAATGAGATTGGGAATCAAATTAAATGCTAAAATGAAGCCACGAGTGAGGTTGGGGAATCTGTAATATGAACATAGTGGCATTCAGTTAGAATGCATTCATTCCTAAGTATAGCAGATATAAGCTATAAGGTTGGGTTTCTTTTAACCTTCTGTGGTGTAGTGGTAGCGCCTTGACTTAGTAATCATAAGTCCTAGGTTCGAGTCCCGGTCGGGGTAAAAAATAATTCATGTTTTCACATATGTAATGTGCTATTTGGTTATTTCATGGCCCGAATGAGATTGGGAATCGAATTAAATGCTAAAATGAAGCCACGAGTGAGGTTTGGGAATCTGTAATATGAACATAGTGGCATTCAGTTAGACTGCGTTCATTCCTAAGTATAGCAGATATAAGCTATAAGGTTGTGTTCCTTTTAACCTTCTGTGGTGTAGTGGTAGCGCCTTGACTTAGTAATCATAAGTCCTAGGTTCGAGTCATGGTCGGGGTAAAAAATGATTCATGTTTTCACATATGTAATGTGCTATTTGGTTATTTCATGGCCCGAATGAGATTGGGAATCGAATTAAATGCTAAAATGAAGCCACGAGTGAGGTTGGGGAATCTGTAATATGAACATAGTGGCATTCAGTTAGAATGCGTTCATTCCTAAGTATAGCAGATATAAGCTATAAGGTTGGGTTCCTTTTAACCTTCTGTGGTGTAGTGGTAGCGCCTTGACTTAGTAATCATAAGTCCTAGGTTCGAGTCCCGGTCGGGGTAAAAAATGATTCATGTTTTCACATATGTAATGTGCTATTTGGTTATTTCATGGCCCGAATGAGATTGGGAATCGAATTAAATGCTAAAATGAAGCCACGAGTGAGGTTGGGGAATCTGTAATATGAACATAGTGGCATTCAGTTAGAATGCGTTCATTCCTAAGTATAGCAGATATAAGCTATAAGGTTGGGTTCCTTTTAACCTTCTGTGGTGTAGTGGTAGCGCCTTGACTTAGTAATCATAAGTCCTAGGTTCGAGTCCCGGTCGGGGTAAAAAATGATTCATGTTTTCACATATGTAATGTGCTATTTGGTTATTTCATGGCCCGAATGAGATTGGGAATCGAATTAAATGCTAAAATGAAGCCACGAGTGAGGTTGGGGAATCTGTAATATGAACATAGTGGCATTCAGTTAGAATGCGTTCATTCCTAAGTATAGCAGATATAAGCTATAAGGTTGGGTTCCTTTTAACCTTCTGTGGTGTAGTGGTAGCGCCTTGACTTAGTAATCATAAGTCCTAGGTTCGAGTCCCGGTCGGGGTAAAAAATGATTCATGTTTTCACATATGTAATGTGCTATTTGGTTATTTCATGGCCCGAATGAGATTGGGAATCGAATTAAATGCTAAAATGAAGCCACGAGTGAGGTTGGGGAATCTGTAATATGAACATAGTGGCATTCAGTTAGAATGCGTTCATTCCTAAGTATAGCAGATATAAGCTATAAGGTTGGGTTCCTTTTAACCTTCTGTGGTGTAGTGGTAGCGCCTTGACTTAGTAATCATAAGTCCTAGGTTCGAGTCCCGGTCGGGGTAAAAAATGATTCATGTTTTCACATATGTAATGTGCTATTTGGTTATTTCATGGCCCGAATGAGATTGGGAATCGAATTAAATGCTAAAATGAAGCCACGAGTGAGGTTGGGGAATCTGTAATATGAACATAGTGGCATTCAGTTAGAATGCGTTCATTCCTAAGTATAGCAGATATAAGCTATAAGGTTGGGTTCCTTTTAACCTTCTGTGGTGTAGTGGTAGCGCCTTGACTTAGTAATCATAAGTCCTAGGTTCGAGTCCCGGTCGGGGTAAAAAATGATTCATGTTTTCACATATGTAATGTGCTATTTGGTTATTTCATGGCCCGAATGAGATTGGGAATCGAATTAAATGCTAAAATGAAGCCACGAGTGAGGTTGGGGAATCTGTAATATGAACATAGTGGCATTCAGTTAGAATGCGTTCATTCCTAAGTATAGCAGATATAAGCTATAAGGTTGGGTTCCTTTTAACCTTCTGTGGTGTAGTGGTAGCGCCTTGACTTAGTAATCATAAGTCCTAGGTTCGAGTCCCGGTCGGGGTAAAAAATGATTCATGTTTTCACATATGTAATGTGCTATTTGGTTATTTCATGGCCCGAATGAGATTGGGAATCGAATTAAATGCTAAAATGAAGCCACGAGTGAGGTTGGGGAATCTGTAATATGAACATAGTGGCATTCAGTTAGAATGCGTTCATTCCTATGTATAGCAGATATAAGCTATAAGGTTGGGTTCCTTTTAACCTTCTGTGGTGTAGTGGTAGCGCCTTGACTTAGTAATCATAAGTCCTAGGTTCGAGTCCCGGTCGGGGTAAAAAATGATTCATGTTTTCACATATGTAATGTGCTATTTGGTTATTTCATGGCCCAAATGAGATTGGGAATCGAATTAAATGCTAAAATGAAGCCACGAGTGAGGTTGGGGAATCTGTAATATGAACATAGTGGCATTCAGTTAGAATGCGTTCATTCCTATGTATAGCAGATATAAGCTATAAGGTTGGGTTCCTTTTAACCTTCTGTGGTGTAGTGGTAGCGCCTTGACTTAGTAATCATAAGTCCTAGGTTCGAGTCCCGGTCGGGGTAAAAAATAATTCATGTTTTCACATATGTAATGTGCTATTTGGTTATTTCATGGCCCAAATGAGATTGGGAATCGAATTAAATGCTAAAATGAAGCCACGAGTGAGGTTGGGGAATCTGTAATATGAACATAGTGGCATTCAGTTAGAATGCGTTCATTCCTATGTATAGCAGATATAAGCTATAAGGTTGGGTTCCTTTTAACCTTCTGTGGTGTAGTGGTAGCGCCTTGACTTAGTAATCATAAGTCCTAGGTTCGAGTCCCGGTCGGGGTAAAAAATGATTCATGTTTTCACATATGTAATGTGCTATTTGGTTATTTCATGGCCCAAATGAGATTGGGAATCGAATTAAATGCTAAAATGAAGCCACGAGTGAGGTTGGGGAATCTGTAATATGAACATAGTGGCATTCAGTTAGAATGCGTTCATTCCTATGTATAGCAGATATAAGCTATAAGGTTGGGTTCCTTTTAACCTTCTGTGGTGTAGTGGTAGCGCCTTGACTTAGTAATCATAAGTCCTAGGTTCGAGTCCCGGTCGGGGTAAAAAATGATTCATGTTTTCACATATGTAATGTGCTATTTGGTTATTTCATGGCCCAAATGAGATTGGGAATCGAATTAAATGCTAAAATGAAGCCACGAGTGAGGTTGGGGAATCTGTAATATGAACATAGTGGCATTCAGTTAGAATGCGTTCATTCCTATGTATAGCAGATATAAGCTATAAGGTTGGGTTCCTTTTAACCTTCTGTGGTGTAGTGGTAGCGCCTTGACTTAGTAATCATAAGTCCTAGGTTCGAGTCCCGGTCGGGGTAAAAAATAATTCATGTTTTCACATATGTAATGTGCTATTTGGTTATTTCATGGCCCAAATGAGATTGGGAATCGAATTAAATGCTAAAATGAAGCCACGAGTGAGGTTGGGGAATCTGTAATATGAACATAGTGGCATTCAGTTAGAATGCGTTCATTCCTATGTATAGCAGATATAAGCTATAAGGTTGGGTTCCTTTTAACCTTCTGTGGTGTAGTGGTAGCGCCTTGACTTAGTAATCATAAGTCCTAGGTTCGAGTCCCGGTCGGGGTAAAAAATGATTCATGTTTTCACATATGTAATGTGCTATTTGGTTATTTCATGGCCCAAATGAGATTGGGAATCGAATTAAATGCTAAAATGAAGCCACGAGTGAGGTTGGGGAATCTGTAATATGAACATAGTGGCATTCAGTTAGAATGCGTTCATTCCTATGTATAGCAGATATAAGCTATAAGGTTGGGTTCCTTTTAACCTTCTGTGGTGTAGTGGTAGCGCCTTGACTTAGTAATCATAAGTCCTAGGTTCGAGTCCCGGTCGGGGTAAAAAATGATTCATGTTTTCACATATGTAATGTGCTATTTGGTTATTTCATGGCCCAAATGAGATTGGGAATCGAATTAAATGCTAAAATGAAGCCACGAGTGAGGTTGGGGAATCTGTAATATGAACATAGTGGCATTCAGTTAGAATGCGTTCATTCCTATGTATAGCAGATATAAGCTATAAGGTTGGGTTCCTTTTAACCTTCTGTGGTGTAGTGGTAGCGCCTTGACTTAGTAATCATAAGTCCTAGGTTCGAGTCCCGGTCGGGGTAAAAAATGATTCATGTTTTCACATATGTAATGTGCTATTTGGTTATTTCATGGCCCAAATGAGATTGGGAATCGAATTAAATGCTAAAATGAAGCCACGAGTGAGGTTGGGGAATCTGTAATATGAACATAGTGGCATTCAGTTAGAATGCGTTCATTCCTATGTATAGCAGATATAAGCTATAAGGTTGGGTTCCTTTTAACCTTCTGTGGTGTAGTGGTAGCGCCTTGACTTAGTAATCATAAGTCCTAGGTTCGAGTCCCGGTCGGGGTAAAAAATAATTCATGTTTTCACATATGTAATGTGCTATTTGGTTATTTCATGGCCCAAATGAGATTGGGAATCGAATTAAATGCTAAAATGAAGCCACGAGTGAGGTTGGGGAATCTGTAATATGAACATAGTGGCATTCAGTTAGAATGCGTTCATTCCTATGTATAGCAGATATAAGCTATAAGGTTGGGTTCCTTTTAACCTTCTGTGGTGTAGTGGTAGCGCCTTGACTTAGTAATCATAAGTCCTAGGTTCGAGTCCCGGTCGGGGTAAAAAATGATTCATGTTTTCACATATGTAATGTGCTATTTGGTTATTTCATGGCCCAAATGAGATTGGGAATCGAATTAAATGCTAAAATGAAGCCACGAGTGAGGTTGGGGAATCTGTAATATGAACATAGTGGCATTCAGTTAGAATGCGTTCATTCCTATGTATAGCAGATATAAGCTATAAGGTTGGGTTCCTTTTAACCTTCTGTGGTGTAGTGGTAGCGCCTTGACTTAGTAATCATAAGTCCTAGGTTCGAGTCCCGGTCGGGGTAAAAAATGATTCATGTTTTCACATATGTAATGTGCTATTTGGTTATTTCATGGCCCAAATGAGATTGGGAATCGAATTAAATGCTAAAATGAAGCCACGAGTGAGGTTGGGGAATCTGTAATATGAACATAGTGGCATTCAGTTAGAATGCGTTCATTCCTATGTATAGCAGATATAAGCTATAAGGTTGGGTTCCTTTTAACCTTCTGTGGTGTAGTGGTAGCGCCTTGACTTAGTAATCATAAGTCCTAGGTTCGAGTCCCGGTCGGGGTAAAAAAATGATTCATGTTTTCACATATGTAATGTGCTATTTGGTTATTTCATGGCCCAAATGAGATTGGGAATCGAATTAAATGCTAAAATGAAGCCACGAGTGAGGTTGGGGAATCTGTAATATGAACATAGTGGCATTCAGTTAGAATGCGTTCATTCCTATGTATAGCAGATATAAGCTATAAGGTTGGGTTCCTTTTAACCTTCTGTGGTGTAGTGGTAGCGCCTTGACTTAGTAATCATAAGTCCTAGGTTCGAGTCCCGGTCGGGGTAAAAAATGATTCATGTTTTCACATATGTAATGTGCTATTTGGTTATTTCATGGCCCAAATGAGATTGGGAATCGAATTAAATGCTAAAACGAAGCCACGAGTGAGGTTGGGGAATCTGTAATATGAACATAGTGGCATTCAGTTAGAATGCGTTCATTCCTATGTATAGCAGATATAAGCTATAAGGTTGGGTTCCTTTTAACCTTCTGTGGTGTAGTGGTAGCGCCTTGACTTAGTAATCATAAGTCCTAGGTTCGAGTCCCGGTCGGGGTAAAAAATGATTCATGTTTTCACATATGTAATGTGCTATTTGGTTATTTCATGGCCCAAATGAGATTGGGAATCGAATTAAATGCTAAAATGAAGCCACGAGTGAGGTTGGGGAATCTGTAATATGAACATAGTGGCATTCAGTTAGAATGCGTTCATTCCTATGTATAGCAGATATAAGCTATAAGGTTGGGTTCCTTTTAACCTTCTGTGGTGTAGTGGTAGCGCCTTGACTTAGTAATCATAAGTCCTAGGTTCGAGTCCCGGTCGGGGTAAAAAATGATTCATGTTTTCACATATGTAATGTGCTATTTGGTTATTTCATGGCCCAAATGAGATTGGGAATCGAATTAAATGCTAAAATGAAGCCACGAGTGAGGTTGGGGAATCTGTAATATGAACATAGTGGCATTCAGTTAGAATGCATTCATTCCTATGTATAGCAGATATAAGCTATAAGGTTGGGTTCCTTTTAACCTTCTGTGGTGTAGTGGTAGCGCCTTGACTTAGTAATCATAAGTCCTAGGTTCGAGTCCCGGTCGGGGTAAAAAATGATTCATGTTTTCACATATGTAATGTGCTATTTGGTTATTTCATGGCCCAAATGAGATTGGGAATCGAATTAAATGCTAAAATGAAGCCACGAGTGAGGTTGGGGAATCTGTAATATGAACATAGTGGCATTCAGTTAGAATGCGTTCATTCCTATGTATAGCAGATATAAGCTATAAGGTTGGGTTCCTTTTAACCTTCTGTGGTGTAGTGGTAGCGCCTTGACTTAGTAATCATAAGTCCTAGGTTCGAGTCCCGGTCGGGGTAAAAAAATGATTCATGTTTTCACATATGTAATGTGCTATTTGGTTATTTCATGGCCCAAATGAGATTGGGAATCGAATTAAATGCTAAAATGAAGCCACGAGTGAGGTTGGGGAATCTGTAATATGAACATAGTGGCATTCAGTTAGAATGCGTTCATTCCTATGTATAGCAGATATAAGCTATAAGGTTGGGTTCCTTTTAACCTTCTGTGGTGTAGTGGTAGCGCCTTGACTTAGTAATCATAAGTCCTAGGTTCGAGTCCCGGTCGGGGTAAAAAATGATTCATGTTTTCACATATGTAATGTGCTATTTGGTTATTTCATGGCCCAAATGAGATTGGGAATCGAATTAAATGCTAAAATGAAGCCACGAGTGAGGTTGGGGAATCTGTAATATGAACATAGTGGCATTCAGTTAGAATGCGTTCATTCCTATGTATAGCAGATATAAGCTATAATGTTGGGTTCCTTTTAACCTTCTGTGGTGTAGTGGTAGCGCCTTGACTTAGTAATCATAAGTCCTAGGTTCGAGTCCCGGTCGGGGTAAAAAATGATTCATGTTTTCACATATGTAATGTGCTATTTGGTTTTATATATATATATATATATATATATATATATATATATATATATATATATATATATATATATATATATATATATATATATATATAATATGTGTATTTATACATATTTATATATATATATATATATATATATATATATATATATATATATATATATATATATATATATATATATATATATATATATATATATATATATATATATATATATATATATATATATATATATATATATATATATATATATATATATATATATATATATATATATATATATATATATAAAAATAAGCATATTATATATATATATATATATATATATATATATATATATATATATATATATATATATATATATATATATATATATATATATATATATATATATATATATATAATAGCATTTAATTCTAGTCCCAATCTCATTCGGGCCATGAAATAACCAAGCAAGCATATTACATATGTGAAAACATGAATTTTTTTTTTCTACCCCGACCGGGACTCGAACCTAGGACTTATGATTACTAAATCAAGGCGCTACCACTACACCACAGAAGATTAATAGGAATCCAACTTTATAGCTTATATCTGCTATACTTAGGAATGAACGCATTTCAACTCAATGCCACTATGTTCATATTACAGATTCCCCAACCTCACTCGTGGCTTCTTTATAGCATTTAATTCTAGTCCCAATCTCATTCGGGCCAAGAAATAACCAAGCAAGCACATTACATATGTGAAAACATGAATATTTTTTATTTTTACCCCGACCGGGACTCGAACCTAGGACTTATTATTACTAAGTCAAGGCGCTACCACTACACCACAGAAGGTTAAAAGGAATCCAAACTTATAGCTTATATCTGCTATACTTAGGAATGAACGCATTCCAACTGAATGCCACTATGTTCATATTACAGATTCCCCAACCTCACTCGTGGCTTCATTATAGCATTTAATTCTAATCCCAATCTCATTCGGGCCATGAAATAACCAAGCAATATCTGCTTGTAGCAGATATAAGCTATAAGGTTGGATTCCTTTTAACCTTCTGTGGTGTAGTGGTAGCGCCTTGACTTAGTAATCATAAGTCCTAGGTTCGAGTCCCGGTCGGGGTAAAAAAAAAAAATATTCATGTTTTCACATATGTAATGTGCTTGCTTGGTTATTTCATGGCCCGAATGAGATTGGGACTAGAATTAAATGCTATTATGAAGCCACGAGTGAGGTTGGGGAATCTGTAATATGAACATAGTGGCATTCAGTTAGAATACGTTCATTCCTAAGTATAGCAGATATAAGCTATAAGGTTGGATTCCTTTTAACCTTCTGTGGTGTAGTGGTAGTGCCTTGACTTAGTAATCATAAGTCCTAGGTTCGAGTCCCGGTCGGGGTAAAAAAAAAAAAATATTCATGTTTTCACATATGTAATGTGCTTGCTTGGTTATTTCATGGCCCGAATGAGATTGGGACTAGAATTAAATGCTATAATGAAGCCACGAGTGAGGTTTTGGAATCTGTAATATGAACATAGTAGCATTCAGTTGGAATGCGTTCATTCCTAAGTATAGCAGATATAAGCTATAAGGTTGGATTCCTTTTAACCTTCTGTGGTGTAGTGGTAGCGCCTTGACTTAGTAATCATAAGTCCTAGGTTCGAGTCCCGGTCGGGGTAAAAAAAAAATATTCTTGTTTTCACATGTGTAATGTGCTTGCTTGGTTATTTCATGGCCCGAATGAGATTGGGACTAGAATTAAATGCTATAATGAAGCCACGAGTGAGGTTCTGGAATCTGTAATATGAACATAGTAGCATTCAGTTGGAATGCGTTCATTCCTAAGTATAGCAGATATAAGCTATAAGGTTGGATTCCTTTTAACCTTCTGTGGTGTAGTGGTAGTGCCTTGACTTAGTAATCATAAGTCCTAGGTTCGAGTCCCGGTCGGGGTAAAAAAAAAAAAAAAAAAAAAAAAAAAAAAAAAAAAAATCATGTTTTCACATATGTAATGTGCTTGCTTTGTTATTTCATGGCCCGAATGAGATTGGGACTAGAATTAAATGCTATAATGAAGCCACGAGTGAGGTTGGGGAATCTGTAATATGAACATAGTGGCATTCAGTTGGAATGCGTTCATTCCTAAGTATAGCAGATATAAGCTATAAGGTTGGATTCCTTTTAACCTTCTGTGGTGTAGTGGTAGCGCCTTGACTTAGTAATCATAAGTCCTAGGTTCGAGTCCCGGTCGGGGAAAAAAAAATATTCATATATATATATATATATATATATATATATATATATATATATATATATATATATATATATATATATATATATATATATATATATATATATTATATTTGAGCATCAGAGAAGAACTTTGAGGTGTAAAAACATTTTGCTTCAGATATCAAGTTTGAAGATGTTCATCAAGAGATTCCACTCCAATGGAGGTACAAGTGTCTTCGCTGGATGCCATCTTCAACATGACAGTATCCAGCGAAGACATATACCTCCATGGAAGTGGAATCTCTCTATGCAATTCTTCAAGGTTATATATGAAACGAACGGTCTTCAAACCTCAAAATTCTTCTCTGATGCTCAACTATAATGTAAATGTTCCAGAGTTACTTTCCCTTTCAAGATATATATATATATATATATATATATATATATATATATATATATATATATATATATATATATATATATATATATATATATATATATATATATATATATATATATATATATATATATATATATATATATATATATATATATATATATATATATATATATATATATATATATATATATATATATATATATATATATATATATATATATATATATATATATATATATATATATATATATATACAGTATATATATATATATATATATATATATATATATATATATATATATATATATATATATATATATATATATATATATATATATATATATATATATATATATATATATATATATATATATATATATATATATATATATATATATATATATATATATATATATATATATATATATATATATATATATATATATATATATATATATATATATATATATATATATATATATATATATATATATATATATATATATATATATATATATATATATATATATATATATATATATATATATATATATATATATATATATATATATATATATATATATATATATATATATATATATATATATATATATATATATATATATATATATGTATATATATATATATATATATATATATATATATATATATATATATATATATATATATATATATATATATATATATATATATTTATATATATATATATATATATATATATATATATATATATATATATATATATATATATATATATATATATATATATATATATATATATATATATATATATATATATATATATATATATATATATATATATATATATATATATATATATATATATATATATATATATATATATATATATATATATATATATATATATATATATATATATATATATATATATATATATATATATATATATATATATATATATATACTGTATATATATATATATATATATATATATATATATATATATATATATATATATATATATATATATATATATATATATATATATATATATATATATATATATATATATATATATATATATATATATATATATATATATATATATATATATATATATATATATATATATATATATATATATATATATATATATATATATATATATATATATATATATATATATATATATATATATATATATATATATATATATATATATATATATATATATATATATATATATATATATATATATATATATATATATATATATATATATATATATATATATATATATATATATATATATATATATATATATATATATATATATATATATATATATATATATATATATATATATATATATATATATATATATATATATATATATATATATATATATATATATATATATATATATATATATATATATATATATATATATATATATATATATATATATATATATATATATATATATCTATATATATATATATATATATATATATATATATATATATATATATATATATATATATATATATATATATATATATATATATATATATATATATATATATATATATATATATATATATATATATATATATATATATATATATATATATATATATATATATATATATATATATATATATATATATATATATATATATATATATATATATATATATATATATATATATATATATATATATATATATATATATATATATATATATATATATATATATATATATATATATATATATATATATATATATATATATATATATATATATATATATATATATATATATATATATATATATATATATATATATATATATATATATATATATATATATATATATATATTCTGTATATATATATATATATATATATATATATATATATATATATATATATATATATATATATATATATATATATATATATATATATATATATATATATATATATATATATATATATGTCGCATGACGGAAATCGTGCTGAAGCCAGAATCTGAAACTTGTAACAAATCTTGAGGGGTAACGGATGAGGGCACAGATATTTTATTACATGCCCTCACTTTTATTGAGTTTTGGGTGCAGGCCATGTTTTCCCTTGGGACCACCAAGATTTATGGCTAGACACCTGGAACTAACCTCCGGCGCCATGCACCCCCAAGAGGCCTAAAAGATAAGGAACCCTCGGTCCTCGAAAATACCACAAGTCGTGAAGAGAAACGTGAGAGGCTAGAAGTCAAGGGTGAAATAAAATACTCTCCCAATTGTTTTTCTGCGGTACGGCCAATGTTTGTAGAAAGTGTCAAGGAGATATATGACCGGACCCATGAGACTTAGCATCTGGCATCGAGTACCTGAAGAGGATGGGAAAGGCCAAGAAGTTAGCCATTTCCTAAACCACAAGAAACACAAACATTTGACCCGTACGTATGTATATGCCCTAGAGAGATACCCAATAGCCGCGCTCTGACCTGGAACTTTTCCGTTCTATAGGCTTGTTGAAATAGCTCCTCCCCAAAATAGGAGGGACTCCACTTCGAACCTGGCATTGATTTGCAGGACTGGATGTCACTTGAGTTCATTGGCAGGACTGGATGTCAAGCCACGCCCTGCCCCTGGGGTATTTCAAGAACCACCCAGGGCAGACACAGTTAGTTAGAACTTTGCCTGGGGCACGAATAGATCATAGATTGTGATAGTCATAGGGTGGGGGGCATTGAGGCGTCGAATGTGTTGTACTCTAGAATAAATTAAGATAAAGGAATCACCGCTTGTCCATTCTTACCTTGCACCCTTCTGGTACTAATATTAACGTAGTGAGAAGAATTCATCACGACAACTGGTGACACGTGGTGGAATAGTAATTAACTTTACGACATATATATATATATATATATATATATATATATATATATATATATATATATATATATATATATATATATATATATATATTCTGTATATATATATATATATATATATATATATATATATATATATATATATATATATATATATATATATATATATATATATATATATATATATATATATATATATATATATATATATATATATATATATATATATATATATATATATATATATATATATATATATATATATATATATATATATATATATATATATATTATATATATATATATATATATATATATATATATATATATATATATATATATATATATTATATATATATATATATATATATATATATATATATATATATATATATATATATATATATATATATGAATCATTTATACCTCGACCGGGACTTGAACTTTTGACTTATAATTACTAAGCCAAGGCGCTACCAGTTACACAACAGAAAATCATAAAAGAGAAACAGACCTTACAGCTTATGTTTATATCTGTTATACTAGTGATGAACGCATTCTTTGTGAATGCCACCATGCTCATATTACAGTTTCCCACAACTCACTCTTTATTTCATTCTCGCATTTAATTCAACTTCCAATCTCATTCGTGACGAGCATTAATCACATAAGCACATTACCATATTTGAAAACATGAATCATTTTTACCTCGACCTGTACTTGAACCTGGGACTTATAAATACTAAACAAAGGCGTTACCAACTACAACACAGGTCTTAAAAGGAAAAAAGACCTTACAGCTTATATGTGATATACTAATGATGAACTCATTCTGTCTGAATGCAACTATGTTCATATTACAGTTTCCCCCAACCTTACTCTTGGTTTCGTTTTTGCATTTTATTCAACTCCCAATCCCATTCGGGACCAATACTAATCAAATAAGCGCATTACTATATGTGAAAACATGAATAATTTTTAACTTAACCAATTCTTGATCCTGGGACTTATAATTACTAAGCCAAGGCACTACCAACTACACCACAGAAAATCTTATATGGGAAACAGACCTTACACCTTATATCTGCTATACTAGGGATGAACGCATTCTATCTGAATGCCATTATGTTCATATTATATTTTTCCCAACCTCATTCGTGGTTGCGTTTTTGCATTTAATGTAGGCTGTAAGATTTGTTTCCCTTTTAAGACTTTCTGTGGTGTAGTTGGTAGCGCCTTGGCTTAGTAATTATAAGTCGTAGATACAAGTCCCGGTCGAGGTAAAATGATTCATGTTTTCACATATTGTAAAGTGCTTATTTGCTTATTGTTGGTCACGAATGAGATTGGGAATTGAATTAAATACGCAAATGAAAACACAGACAAGGTTGGGAGAAACTGTAATATGAACATAGTGGCATTCAGATAGAATGCGTTCATTCCTAGTATAGCAGATATAAGCTGTAAAGTCTGTTTCCCTTTTTAGACCTTCTGTGGTGTAGTTGGTAGCGCATTGGCTTAGTAATTATGAGTTCCAGGTTCAAGTGCCAGTCGAGGTAGAAATTATTCATGTTTTCACATATGGTAATGTACTTATTTGATTATTTTTGGTCCTGAATGAGATTGATAGTTGTATTAAATGCAAAAATGAAACCACGAGTGAGGTTGGGGGAAAATGTAATATGAACTTGTGGCATTCAGATAGAATGTATTCATCCCTGGTATAGCAGATACAAGCTGTAAAGTCTGTTTCCCTTTTAAGACCTGTGGTGTAGTTGGTAACGCCTTGGCTTAGTAATTATAAGTTCCAGGTTCTAGTCCCGGTCGAGGTAAAAATAATTCATGTTTTCACATATGGTAATGTGCTTATTTGATTACTGTTGGTCTCAGATGAGATTGGGAGTTGAATTAAATGTGAAAACGAATCAACTAGTGAGGTTTGAGGAAAATATAATATGAGCATAGAGGCATTCAGATAGAATGCATTCATCCCTTGTATAACAGATCTTATATCTGTAAGGCCTGTTTCCATTTTAAGACCTTCTGTGGTGTAGTTGGTAGCGCCTTGGCTTAGTAATTTTAAGTCCCAGGTTCAAGTATCAGTCGTGGTAAAAATGATTCATGTATTCACGTTTGGTAATGCGCTAATTTGATTATTGTTGGTCCCGAATGAGACTGACAGTTGAATTAAATGCCAAGACAAAACCACGAGTGAGGTTGGGGGAAACTGTAATATGAACATAGTGGCATTCAGATAGAATGCGCTTATCCCTAGTATAGCAGATAATAGCTGTAAGGTCTGTTTCCCTTTTAAGACTTGTGGTGTATTTGGTAGCGCCTTGGCTTAATAATTATAAGAACCCCTTTTCAAGTCCCGGTCGAGGTAAAAAGATGTAAAGAATAGTGTACCATCAAGACTTTTGTAAATTTTGAAGTCATCTCTGATGTCCGTTCTTTGTAACATATCTACAGAGATCCCCTTTCTGCACATTACATTACTGGATCCCTCGAACGGACAGCGAGGAACTTTAAGACTTAAACACTGGTTGTTGAGGACTTAAATCTGGAAAAAGGTATACTTTCTCCAGTGGAAGTGGAGCTTCCCAAACATCGTCATTTTCCAGAACAGTTCTTTTTATCAGTGTTAATTTAACTGCCTGACGGTGAAGGCTTGTAGCCTTCGAAAGGTTGCATACCTGGTCTTCGAGAAACTTATGCTGAAGACACTTCTGGAGAAGAATATTTGCCTCGATGGGAGATGTTTCTCTCTTTACCTTCTTCAACCCGGATATCTAAAGCATAGTGTGCCATCAAGACTGCAGTCATCTCTGATGTTCCATCTTTACTAGATATATATATATATATATATATATATATATATATATATATATATATATATATATATATATATATATATATATATATATATATATATATATATATATATATATATATATATATGAATCATTTTTTTTTTACCCCGACCGGGACTCGAACCTAGGACTTATGAATACTAAGTCAAGGCGCTACCACTGCACCACAGAAGGTTAAAAGGAATCCAACCTTATAGCTTATATCTGCTATACTTAGGAATGAACTCATTCTAACTGAATGCCACTATGTTAGATTACAGATTCCCAATCCTCACTCGTGGCTTCATTTTAGCATTTAATTCAAATCCCAATCTCATTCGGGCCATGAAATTATCAAATAAGCACATTACATATGTGAAAACATGAATAATTTTTTACCCCGACCGGGACTTGAACCTAGGACTTATGAATACTAAGTCAAGGCGCTACCACTGCACCACAGAAGGTTAAAAGGAATCCAGCCTTATAGCTTATATCTGCTATACTTAGGAATGAACGCATTCTAACTGAATGACACTATGTTCATATTACAGATTCCATAACCTCACTCGTGGCTTCATTTTAGCATTTAATTCAAATCCCAATCTCATTCGGGCCATGAAATTATCAAATAAGCACATTACATATGTGAAAACATGAATCATTTTTTACCCCGACCGGGACTCAAACCTAGGGCTTATGAATACTAAGTCAACGCGCTACCACTGCACCACAGAAGGTTAAAAGGAATCCAACCTTATAGCTTATATCTGCTATACTTAGGAATGAACGCATTCTAACTGAATGCCACTATGTTCATATTACAGATTCCCCAACCTCACTCGTGGCTTCATTTTAGCATTTAATTCAAATCCCAATCTCATTCGGGCCATGAAATTATCAAATAAGCACATTACATATGTGAAAACATGAATCATTTTTTTTACCCCGACCGGGACTCAAACATAGGACTTATGAATACTAAATCAAGGCGCTACCACTGCACCACAGAAGGTTAAAAGGAATCCAACCTTATAGCTTATATCTGCTATACTTAGGAATGAACGCATTCTAACTGAATGCCACTATGTTCATATTACAGATTCCCCAACCTCACTCGTGGCTTCATTTTAGCATTTAATTCAAATCCCAATCTCATTCGGGCCATGAAATTATCAAATAAGCACATTACATATGTGGAAACATGAATCATTTTTTACCCCGACCGGGACTCGAACCTAGGACTTATGAATACAAAGTCAAGGCGCTACCACTGCACCACAGCAGGTTAAAAGGAATTCAACCTTATAGCTTATATCTGCTATACTTAGGAATGAACGCATTCTAACTGAATGCCACTTTGTTCATATTCCAGATTCCCCAACCTCACTCATGGCTTCATTTTAGCATTTAATTCAAAATCCCAATCTCATTCGGGCCATGAAATTATGAAATAAGCACATTACATATGTGAAAACATGAATCATATTTTACCCCAACCTGGACTCGAATCTAGAACATATGAATACTAAGTCAAGGCGCTACCACTGCACCACAGAAGGTTAAAAGGAATTCAACCTTATAGCTTATATCTGCTATACTTAGGAATGAATGCATTCTAACTGAATGCCACTATGTTCATATTACAGATTCCCCAACCTCACTCGTGGCTTCATTTTAGCATTTAATTCAAATCCCAATCTCATTCGGGCCATGAAATTATCAAATAAGCACATTACATATGTGAAAACATGAATCATGTTTTACCCCGACCGGGACTCGAACCTAGGACTTATGAATAATAAGTCAAGGCACTACCACTGCACCACAGAAGGTTAAAAGGAATCCAACCTTATAGTTTATATCTGCTATACTTAGGAATGAACGCATTCTAACTGAATGCCACTATGTTCATATTACAGATTCCCCAACCTCACTCGTGGCTTCATTTTAGCATTTAATTCAAATCCCAATCTCATTCGGGCCATGAAATTATCAAATATGCACATTACATATGTGAAAACATGAATAATTTTTTACCCCGACCGGGACTCGAACCTAGGACTTATGAATACTAAGTCAAGGCGCTACCACTGCACCACAAAAGGTTAAAAGGAATCCAACCCTATAGCTTATATCTGCTATACTTAGGAATGAACGCATTCTAACTGAATGCCACTATGTTCATATTACAGATTCCCCAACCTCACTCGTGGCTTCATTTTAGCATTTAATTCAAATCCCAATCTCATTCGGGCCATGAAATTATCAAATAAGCACATTACATATGTGAAAACATGAATTATTTTTTACCCCGACCGGGACTCGAACCTAGGACTTATAAATACTAAGTCAAGGTGCTACCACTGTAGTATTCATAAGTCCTAGGTTCGAGTCCCGGTTGGGGTAAAAAATGATTCATGTTTTCACATATGTAATGTGCTTATTTGATAATTTCATGGCCCGAATGAGATTGGGATTTGAATTAAATGCTAAAATGAAGCCACGAGTGAGGTTGGGGAATCTGTAATATGAACATAGTGGCATTCAGTTAGAATGCGTTCATTCCTAAGTATAGCAGATATAAGCTATAAGGTTGGAATCCTTTTAACCTTCTGTGGTGCAGTGGTAGCGCCTTGACTTAGTATTCATAAGTCCTAGGTTCGAGTCCCGGTCGGGGTAAAAAATGATTCAAGTTTTCACATATGTAATGTGCTTATTTGATAATTTCATGGAACGAATGAGATTGGGATTTGAATTAAATGCTAAAATGAAGCCAAGAGTGAGGTTGGGGAATCTGTAATATGAACATAGTGGCATTCAGTTAGAATGCGTTCATTCCTATGTATAGCAGATATAAGCTATAAGGTTGAATTCCTTTTAACCTTCTGTGGTGCAGTGGTAGCGCCTTGACTTAGTATTCATAAGTCCTAGGTTCGAATCCCGGTCGGGGTAAAAAATTATTCATGTTTTCACATATGTAATGTGCTTATTTGATAATTTCATGGCCCGAATGAGATTGGGATTTGAATTAAATGCTAAAATGAAGCCACGAGTGAGGTTGGGGAATCTGTAATATGAACATAGTGGCATTCAGTTAGAATGCGTTCATTCCTAAGTATAGCAGATATAAGCTATAAGGTTGGATTCCTTTTAACCTTCTGTGGTGCAGTGGTAGTGCCTTGACTTAGTATTCATAAGTCCTAGGTTCGAGTCCCGGTCGGGGTAAAAAATGATTCATGTTTTCACATATGTAATGTGCTTATTTGATAATTTCATGGCCCGAATGAGATTGGGATTTGAATTAAATGCTAAAATGAAGCCACGAGTGAGGTTGGGGAATCTGTAATATGAACATAGTGGCATTCAGTTAGAATGTGTTCATTCTTAAGTATAGCAGATATAAGCTATAAGGTTGGATTCCTTTTAACCTTCTGTGGTGCAGTGGTAGCGCCTTGACTTAGTAATCATAAGTCCTAGGTTCGAGTCCCGGTCGGGGTAAAAAATGATTCATGTTTTCACATATGTAATGTGCTTATTTGATAATTTCATGGCCCGAATGAGATTGGGATTTGAATTAAATGCTAAAATGAAGCCACGAGTGAGGTTGGGGAATCTGTAATATGAACATAGTGGCATTCAGTTAGAATGCGTTCATTCCAAAGTATAGCAGATATAAGCTATAAGGTTGAATTCCTTTTAACCTTCTGTGGTGCAGTGGTAGCGCCTTGACTTAGTATTCATAAGTCCTAGGTTCGAGTCCCGGTTGGGGTAAAAAATTATTCAAGTTTTCACATATGTAATGTGCTTATTTGATAATTTCATGGCCCAATTGAGATTGGGATTGGAATTAAATGCTAAAATGAAGCCACGAGTGAGGTTGGGGAATCTGTAATATGAACATAGTGGCATTCAGTTAGAATGCGTTCATTCCTAAGTATAGCAGATATAAGCTATAAGGTTGGATTCCTTTTAACCTTATGTGGTGCAGTGGTAGCGCCTTGACTTAGTATTCATAAGTCCTAGGTTTGAGTCCCGGTCGGGGTAAAAAATGATTCAAGTTTTCACATATGTAATGTGCTTATTTGATAATTTCATGGCCCGAATGAGATTGGGATTTGAATTAAATGCTAAAATGAAGCCACGAGTGAGGTTGGGGAATCTGTAATATGAACATAGTGGCATTCAGTTAGAATGCGTTCATTCCTAAGTATAGCAGATATAAGCTATAAGGTTGAATTCCTTTTAACCTTCTGTGGTGCAGTGGTAGCGCCTTGACTTAGTATTCATAAGTCCTAGGTTCGAGTCCCAGTTGGGGTAAAAAATGATTCATGTTTTCACATATGTAATGTGCTTATTTGATAATTTCATGGCCCGAATGAGATTGGGATTTGAATTAAATGCTAAAATGAAGCCACGAGTGAGGTTGGGGAATCTGTAATATGAACATAGTGGCATTCAGTTAGAATGCGTTCATTCCTAAATATAGCAGATATAAGCTATAAGGTTGGATTCCTTTTAACCTTCTGTGGTGCAGTGGTAGCGCCTTGACTTAGTATTCATAAGTCCTAGGTTCGAGTCCCGGTCGGGGTAAAAAATTATTCATGTTTTCACATATGTAATGTGCTTATTTGATAATATATATATATATATATATATATATATATATATATATATATATATATATATATATATATATATATATATATATATATATAAATATATATAATATATATATATATATATATATATATATATATATATATATATATATATATATATATATATATTATATATATATATATATATATATATATATATATATATATATATATATATATATATATATATATATATATATATATATATATATATATATATATATATATATATATATATATATATATATATATATATATATATATAATATATATATATATATTATATATATATATATATATATATATATATATATATATATATATATATATATATATATATATATATATATATATATATATATATATATATATATATATATATATATATATGTGTGTGTGTGTGTGTGATTACCTAATTGTGATTACCTAATTGTGTTTACGGGAAAGTGTGTGTGTGTGTGTGTATGTGTGTGTGTGTGTGATTACCTAATTGTGATTACCTAATTATGTTTACGGGAAAGAGCCCAAAGCTCGTATCTTCCCGTCTCCTGATCGGTTCCATTTTATACTTAGTGATACTTATCATACCTGTGTGTGTGTGTGTATGAGTACAGACCTAACCATATAGTTTGAATGCGAAAAATATTCGGTTAATTTCTAATCTACCATGCGTAGTACATTTAATAGTTAATCCATCTAAACCACTAATACACTGTAATAATAACAGACCTCCAAGTTTATACGGGTCAAAATTCTCGAATCATCCTACATGCGTGAAATAAAAGTAAATAAGGAATAAGTTGTTGTCCCTCCAATGTTATAACTCTGGGATGGAGAAAATACTCGACTAAGTTCCATGTAGCAGCAGCAGCAGCAGCTCTGAATCTGGTGATGTGAAAGTGATCTCACCCGAGTGACAGGTCAATGAACAAAGAGGGCAACATGGCAGCCCAGCGGGAGTTTATGAGATCTTTGAAACGCGAGACTTTCCATCGATTTGATCCTATCAAGTGAGAATTATCTTTATCCATCACTCACTTCATTTCGTCCTGCCATGCATCATCAGCTGTGTCCGAAAAATTTTGGAGCGAGAATATTTCATAATGTAACGTAAAAGGTACGCTTTGTCTTAGCAGCCGACTCATCCCCAGGCTGTTTTCTCTTGGGTCTTAACGTCAAGCGAAATCATCGCCCAGCCCATTTTCGGGTCATATATAGCACCAATGATCAACGCTTTTCATGCGTATTTTGTTTCTCGTTGTGTGCCCTTGAATTTAGAATTCCGAGGCTTGAAAATAAGTTACCATAACTTTTGTTTCCACAAAATGAGGCGTCCATTACTGCAGCCTCTTGGTTGTTAGTAAAAATATATTATTACTGCTTCAAAACCACAAAAGTATGGCTGTAAAGAGTATTATTAACAACATAGCTAGAAAGGTAAACTAAGGAAGGAGAAGGTTTAACAGCGTTATACGGCAAATGTATTATCTAAGAACGCGACAGATTTACAACACAATATCGATCTCCTATATATGAATTGTTTCCACGTTTATTTATTCCTTTGTTTATTTGATTGCAAAGCGAAATACTATAAAATACTATATATGGTAATTAAATCATCGTGAACTATTTAAGCAACTGCCATATGAAATGTAAAAAGAAAACTATATATATATATATATATATATATATATATATATATATATATATATATATATATATATATATATATATATATATGTATGTATGTATGTATGTATGTGATTATCTAATTGTGCTTACGGGAAAGAGCCCAAAGATCGTATCTTCCCTTCTCCTGATCGGTTCCATTTTCTACTTCGTGATACTTATCATACCTGTCCTTAAAACTATGAATTGAGATAGCATTAACTACCTCCTTGCGTAGCGAATTCCAATTATCAACTACTCTTACACTGAAAAGGTACTTCCTTACATCCTGCAGAGAAGTTTCTTTTACGAAGCTTCAAACTATGACCTCTAGTTCTAGTGCCAGCCATATCAAAATATCGATCCCTATCCACTCTATCATAACCATGAAGGAATTTAAAGACTGTCACCATATCCCCCCTCAATCTTATATATATATATATATATATATATATATATATATATATATATATATATATATATATATATATATATATATATATATATATATATATATATATATATATATATATATATATATATATATATATATATATATATATATATATATATATATATAACCCAGCCACTGAGGGGGGCAAGCCAGCCTCAACTTGGTGCCGGTCCCAAGCCCGGGTAAATGGGGAGGGTTGGCGGCAGG
>JAXCGZ010005916.1:60000-65000 GCA_037179515.1 Halocaridina rubra | reverse complement strand
CAATCCGACCCAGGCTATGATAATAAGAATTCTCAACAAAAAGAAAAAAGAAACACAGGATCGTCGCCTAAACTACTTGATAATGACGCTGGAGATGATAAATACAATCCAAGTTCACGCTTTAGAAATCCATTAGTATCAGAGAGAAACCATGGAAGCAAATCAAATTCCCATCGGGAACCAGATGCCCAACGAAAAGATATGGTTGGAGAGAACGGCCAAGGAAACTACACTGAACAACCATCTTCCGCTTCAACAGATCCCTGCGAAAAGCATTTGCAAGTCCCACTAGATTCATCCTCAACCATATTGCCACTCATTCCCTCTACTGGAACTGCTCGTCCTTCAGATCTCTTAAGGGCAAGACCGCCTCCGTCATCTCCTTTGGGTTTAGGAAAAACCCCTTTCCATCACTTCCTACCACGCATCGCAAGCGCCTCCTTCAGCGGGGGTAATATTCGTCCCTCCTTGCGATCTCCATCGGATAAAGGATACTCTTGTAACATAGCGCTACATTTTCGAGGTGAGAGACCAGTCTATACTCCAGTCCCTTCGTTTATGTCTACGCTACCTCGACAGCCTCACCCTCATCACTATCTCTGGGCAGCACAATATTCGTCACTCCTCTCCTCTCTGCCGCTGCAAGGTAACTCCTTATTTACAATACACACGGAATTATAACTTGTATCATCAATATCTGGCTTCATTGCACTTTTCATTTGTGACAACTTTCAAATGTCTGTAAAAGTTTAAGATTGTTTTCCAGTAAATATAGGCTTATATCCTCTTGATACGATAGAAAGTTAATTATTATTATTATTATTATTATTATTATTATTATTAATATTATTATTATTATTATTATTATTATTATTATTATTATTATTATTATTATCATAATTATAATATAATTATTATTATTATTATCATTATTATTATTATTATTATTATTATTATTATTATTATTATTATTATTATTATTATTAATATTATCATTATTATTATTATTATTATTATTATTATTATTATTATTATTATTATTATTATTATTATTATTATTATTAATATTATTATCATTATTATAATTATTATTATTACTATTATTATTATTATTATTATTATTAATATTATTATTATTATTATTATTATTATTATTATTATTATTATTATTATTATTATTATTATTATTATTATTATTATTATTATTATTATTATTATTATTATTACCATTAGTATTATTATTAATATTATCATTATTGTTATTATTATTATTTTGATTATTATTATTATTATTATTATTATTATTATTATTATTATTATTATTATTATTATCATTATTATTATTATTATTATTATTATTATTATTATCATTATTATTATTATTATTATTATTATTATTATTATTATTATTATTATTATTCTCATTATTAGTATTATTTTTATTATTATTATTATTATCATTATTATTATTATTATTATTATTATTATTATTATTATTATTATTATTATTATTATTATATTTATTATTATTATTTTTATTTTTATTATTATAAGTATTATAATAATAAAAACAATAATCATTATTATTATTACTATTATTATTATTATTATTATTATTATTATTATTATTATTATTATTATTATTATTATTGCAAGTAATTTCATTATTATTATTATTGATATTATTATAATTAATATTATTATTATTATTATTATTATCATTATTATTATTATTATTATTATTATTATTATTATTATTATTATCATTATTATTATTATTATTATTATTATTATTATTATTATTATTATTATTATTATTATTATTATTATTATTATTATTATCATTATTATTATTATTATCATTATTATTATTATTATTATTATTATTATTATTATTATTATTATTATTATTATTATTATTATTATTATTATTATTATTTCTATAATTATTATTACTATTACTACTACTGCTAGTACTACTACTACTACTACTACAACAACAACTGCTAATACTACAAAAATCACTATTACTACTACTGCTAGAGCCCCTGATATATATATACATATATATATATATATATATATATATATATATATATATATATATATATATATATATATATATATATATATATATACATATATATATATATATATATATATATATATATATATATATATATATATATATATATATATATATATATATATATATATATATATATATATATATATATATATATATATATATATATATATATATATATATATATATATATATATATATATATATATATATATATATATATATATATATATATATATATATATATATATATATATATATATATATATATATATATATATATATATATATATATATATATATATATATATATATATATATATATATATATATATATATATATATATATATATATATATATATATATATATATATATATATGCTTATATATATATATATATATATATATATATATATATATATATATATATATATATATATATATATATATATATATATATATATATATATATATATATATATATATATATATATATATATATATATATATATATATATATATATATATATATATATATATATATATATATATATATATATATATATATATGTATATATATATATATATATATATATATATATATATATATATATATATATATATATATATATATATATATATATATATATATATATATATATATATATATATGCTTATATAAATATATATATATATATATATATATATATATATATATATATATATATATATATATATATATATATATATATATATATATATATATATATATATATATATATATATATATGCTTATATAAATATATATATATATATATATATATATATATATATATATATATATATATATATATATATATATATATATATATATATATATATGCTTATAAATTATATATATATATATATATATATATATATATATATATATATATATATATATATATATATATATATATATATATATATATATATATATATATATATATATATATACATATATATATATATATATATATATATATATATATATATATATATATATATATATATATATATATATATATGCTTATATATATATATATATATATATATATATATATATATATATATATATATATATATATATATATATATATATATATATATATATATTATATATATGTATTATATATGTATATATATATATATATATATATATATATATATATATATATATATATATATATATATATATATATATATATATATATATATATATACATATATATATATATATATATATATATATATATATATATATATATATATATATATATATATGTATATATATATATATATATATATATATATATATTTCCGGTTTCCGGTTTTACGTCACGGACTCCCTTATCAACCAAGGGCTAGGACGGTTGCCTTCTTGCGAAGGACTTGTTTTGGCAAATGTAATCCTTACGCTGAGTGCATGCCTTTGCTAACCTCAGACCGTGACGGGGCGCGAACCCTCGACCTGACGCCTCAGAGTCGGAGACGCTACCGACTGAGCCACGGCGACTACGTATATATATATATATATATATATATATATATATATATATATATATATATATATATATATATATATATGATTATATATATATATATATATATATATATATATATATATATATATATATATATATATATATAATATATATATATATATACATATATATATATATATATATATATATATATATATATATATATATATATATATATATATATATATATATATATATATATATATATATATATATATATATATATATATATATATTTATACATACATACATACATACATACATACATACATACATACATACATACATACATACATACATACATACATACATACATACATACATACATACATGCATACATACATACATACATACATACATACATACATACATACATACATACATACATACATACATACATACATACATACATACATACATACATACATACATACATACATACATACATACATACATACATACATACATACATACAAGAAAGTACTACATATTTTGTGAGAAATATGTGAAGATAGTAGATTGCTGCATACCTGTCACCAAAGTAGGTGTAATTCATGCCAGAGATAAATGGTTCGATAATAAGTGCGAAAGAGCTAAGGAGTAGAGAGATAAATCCTGGAAAAGGAATAGGAGGAGAAAAAAACATAAATGCCTGGCAAACCTACAAAAGAGCAAGAAATGATTACCTAAGTAAAAGAAGAGACGCAGAGAGAGACTATGAAAAGGACATCACCAGGTAGGATAAAGAAAATCCCAAGCTCTTCCACAGCTTTATCAGAGGAAAAGTGAAGGTAAAAGAACAGGTATTAAAGCTTAAGAGAGTGCATGGAAGCATCACTGAGACGGATGAAGAGATCTGCAAAGAATTGAAAGTGGAGTTTCAGTCAGTATTTATAGTAGAAAATACCCCACCCTTTCAGATTGCAGAGATAGACGCTCACGGGCCAGTATTAGAGAACATCAACCTTTCAGCCACAGAGGTATGCACAGCGCTGATGGAGTTAGATGTCCACAGAGCTACAGGTTCTGATGATACATCCCCTCATGTACTTAAAAAATGCGCAAACTCAATATCAGTGTAAATAAGAATCATATTTAAAAAGTCACTAGAGTCCGGGGAGATTCCAGGATGCTGGAAACAAGCGAACGTGATACCTAACTTCGGAAGGGAAGGAGAGATATGGCTCTAATCTATAGACCAGTTTCCTTAACCAGCATAATTTGCAAAGTTATGGAGAAACTACTAAGGAAACATATCTCTCTTAACTTGGAATCCTTCAAGTTTTTTTCAGTGAGACAACATGGCTTCAGAGAAGGTAGATCAACATTA
>JAXCGZ010005916.1:50000-55000 GCA_037179515.1 Halocaridina rubra | reverse complement strand
ATATATATATATATATATATATATATATATATATATATATATATATATATATATATATATATATATATATATATATATATATATATATATATATATATATATATATATATATATATATATATATATATATATATATATATATATATATATATATATATATATATATATATATATATATATACATAATATATATATATATATATATATATATATATATATATATATATATATATATATATATATATATATATATATATATATATATATATATATATATATATATATATATATATATATACACACGTGTGTGTGATTACCTAATTTGATTACCTAATTGTGTTTACGGGAAAGAGCCCAAAGCTCGTATCTTCCCGTCTCCTGATCGGTTCCATTTTATACAGAGTGATACTTCTCATACCTGTCCTTAAAACTATGGATTGAGATAGCATTAACTACCTCCTCGCTTAGCGAATTCCAATTATCAACTACTCTTACACTGAAAAACTATTTCCTTACATCCTGCAAAGAAGTTTTCTTACGAAGCTTCAAACTATGACCTCTAGTTCTAGAGCCAGCCATATCAAAATATCGATCCCTATCCACTCTATTATAGCCATGAAGGAATTTAAAGACTGTCACCATATCCCCCCTCACTCTTCTAGCTTCGAGTGATTACCTAATTGTGATTACCTAATTGTGTTTACGGGAAAGAGCCCAAAGCTCGTATCTTCCCGTCTCCTGATCGGTTCCATTTTATACTTAGTGATACTTATCATACCTGTCCTTAAAACTATGGATTGAGATAGCATTAACTACCTCCTCGCTTAGCAAATTCCAATTATTAACTACTCTTACACTGAAAAAGCATTTCCTTACATCCTGCGAAGAAGTTTTCTTACGAAGCTTCAAACTATGACCTCTAGTTCTAGAGCCAGCCATATCAAAATATCGATCCCTATCCACTCTATCATAACCATGAAGGAATTTAAAGACTGCCACCATATCCCCCCTCACTCTTCTAGCTTCGAGTGATGGTAAGTCTAATTCCCTCAGCCTCTCATCATAACTGAGATTGCGTATTTCTGGCACCAGTTTCGTGGCATGTCTTTGAACTTTTTCAAGCTTAGCTATGTGCTTTTTCAAGTGCGGATTCCAAAAGGGGGCTGCATATTCCAGTTTGGGCCTCACATAGGTTACATAAATATTTCTGAACATTTCCTTATCCATGTGCCTGAAGGCTACCCTTACATTTGATAAGAATGCATATGCTGCCCTTACTATGCCATTTATATGTATTTCTGGAGACAAATCTGCCAGTATGTTTACTCCTAGATCTCTCTCATTTTCTGTCTCTTGAAGTTGTACTCCAGCCACCGAGTAGTCAAGCTTGGGCCTTCTTGCACTTGTACCCATTCTCATTACCTTACATTTTGAAGTATTGAATTTCATTAGCCACTTTTCTGACCACTCATGCAGATTATTTAGATCCTCCTGAAGTTCTCTACCATTGTTCTCGTTTTTTACTTTCTTCACAATCTTTGCATCATCTGCAAACATATTCATTAATGAATTTACAGACTCTGGTAGGTCATTTACATATACAAGGGACAAAAGTGGCCCTAAAACTGAACCCTGTGGAACTCCACTACTAACTCTTCTCCATTCAGATACTGAGTGTCTTACTCTAACCCTTTGTTCCCTTCCTTCTAAGTAAGTTTTTATCCATTCCAAAACATTTCCACCTATTCTAGCCATTGATTGCAGCTTCCTAATAAGTCTCCCATGTGGAACAGTGTCAAACGCTTTCTGGAAGTCTAGGAATATGCAATCTGCCCAGCCCTCTCTTTCCCGTAAGATTTGGCTTACCTCATCATAAAATTCTAATAAGTTTGTTACTGTTGTTCTACCTTTTCTGAAGCCATGTTGCCTCACTGACAAAAAGTTGAAGGATTCCATGTGAAGAGAGATATGTTTCCTTAGTAGTTTCTCCATAACTTTGCAAACTATGCTGGTCAAGGAAACAGGTCTATAGTTCAGAGCCGTATTTCTCCTTCCCTTTTTGAAGATAGGTATCACATTTGCTTGTTTCCAGCATCTTGGAATCTCCCCCGACTCCAGTGACTCCTTAAATATGATACTTAGTGCCACTGATATTGTGTTTGCGCATTTTTTAAGCACATGAGGGGGTATGTCAACGGGACCTGTAGCTTTATGAACATCTAAATCCATCAGTGCTTTGCATACCTCTGTGGCTGTAAGGTTGATGTTCTCTAATACCGGCCCTTGAGCTTCTATCACTGCAATCTGAGGGGGTGGGGTATTTTCTACTGTAAATACTGACTGAAACTCCTTGCTTAATTCTTTGCAGATCTCGTCATCCGTCTCAGTGTTGCTTCCATCCGCTCTCTTTAGCCTTAAAACCTGTTCTTTTATCTTCAGTTTTCCTCTGATAAAGCTGTGGAAAAGCTTGGGATTTTCCTTAGCCTTCCTCGTGATGTCCCTCTCATAATCTCTCTCTGCCTCTCTCCTTTTACTTAGGTAGTCATTTCTTGCTCTTTTGTAGGTTTGCCAGGCATTTATGTTTTTTCTCCTCCTATACCTTTTCCAGCATTTGTCTCTCCACTCCTTAGCTCTTTTACACCCATTATCGAACCATTTCTCTCTGGCATGAATTACACCTACTTTGGTGACAGGTATGCAGCAATCTACTATCTTCCCATATTTCTCACAAAAGATGTCATACATTTCTTGTACAGATTTGTTGTAAAATAAGGTTCTCCAGTCAATAATGCAAAAAGCTCATTCATTTTGATGTAATCTCCTTTCGGATAGTTCCTCCTCATGTCCTCAGTGCCTCTACTCTCAGGAAGAATATCTTCAATGATATACTCCATCAACAACACACAGTGGTCACTCTTTCCAATTGGTGGTTCATACTCATTTTTTTCAATATCCAACACATTATCTGTGAACACTAGATCAAGTAGTGATGGCTCATCCCCACCCCTGGCCCTTGTTGGTTCCATTACATGTTGGTGTAGGAAATTCCCTTGTACGCAATCTAGGAATCTTGCCCCGAATGAGTCCTCACCACTGTGTGGGTCAAGATTTATCCAATCTATCTCTTTATGATTAAAGTCTCCCATAATCAAAATCCTACATTTTTTTTCCCGTGCCATGTTAACAACTGAGTTTATGACTTCAATAGTACCTATATGACTTTCCTCATAAACTTCAAGCCTATTTTGGTTCCTTGGTGGGTTGTATACAACAGTTATTATAATGCTCTCTGACCCAGTATTTATGCGAGCAACAAGAAATTCCTTGAACTCACTTTCTATAGCCAAGTTTATTTCTTCAACTTGAATCCTTTCACTTATGAGCAGTGCTATCCCTCCACCAGTCCTCTCAGATCTTTCAACCCTTAGTATTCTGAAACCCTTAGGAAAAACTGTGACACTGTTTATGTCCTCACTCAACTTAGTCTCTGTAATTGCTACTATATCTGCCTTACTGTTGTGAATCCTATCTTTTAATTCTACTGCCTTACCAGCTAATCCATCAGCATTTGTGTATAACAATCTTAATGAGGCCCCATCCCCTGATCTTCTGTCATTATCTTCTTTATCTCCCCTTTGTCTGGAAGAACTCTGTAATGAAAATTTTTCTTCTCTTCTTCATTTCTTTCATGATTTAACCTTCTTGCCTCTTGCAACAAGTTTTTGATCTTTCCCATCTCTTCCTGTGTTCTGTATTGTCTAATGAACACTTCTTTGAATTCTTGAAGGTCTTTTAGACTTTTTTTTCTCAACAATATTTCCCTACATGTTTCCCCCCTCTCAAAGGTTACTTTTGTTGGTCTCGGCTTTCCTTCCCTCGAATATTTACCTAGTTGGTGTATGTTTACAATATCCTCGGGACCACATACTACTCCAAGATTTCTTATCAGGTCTACAACCCTAGCTTTATTTTCTTCAAGTCTCCCCTGCCATGTTGGTTCCTGGGACTCGCTTATGCCTGAGATTACCACTGTCTTCTCCTTATCAAGTGCCTGTCTGATGAGTGGGTTTGCCCTTTCCATCACAACGTCTTTCATTTTTTCGATTACTGTCTCTTTATAGTGAACTGTTTGTATGTTTTCCAGTGCCACCACCTTTACAGCCTCTTTTACTGCCACATTCCCCTTTAGTTCATTAGCAAAGGAAGTTTTCATGGCATCATTTTCCATATTCAGCTCCTGGAACTCTTTTCTGAACTGCTCAATGTTTTCCTTAATCTGGACATTCCAAGCAGCAATCTCGTCTCTCTCAGAAGAGAGCAGTGAACTAACATCTAATTCCTTTAGGTTGTCATTCAGCTGTTTGTTTTTATCTTCTTGTTTAGAAAGTCTAGATTCTAGTTGACTCTTTTCCCCTTCCAGCTTTTTTATTTTTTTTTCTAGTTCCTTTCTCTCCTGCCCTTGTGCTTTATTTGCTTCCTCCAAAGATCTTATTTGCTCTCTGAGTGTTTCATTGAGTGTGTGCGTTTGTGTGTGTTTGTGTGTGTGTGTATACGAAATATGTGCAGCTTTTATTTGTTATGTGTAAGGTGACAGGTTTGTTGTAGAAGTGACATTCACATTTATTTAACACACTGTTAAACAACAACACACATGACTCTGGAATGTAAACATGGATTCTTTTTTTCCTAGCTTCGCATCCAAATACTTGCGTAACAAAAGCTAATTTATAAACGCAAATGTGTGGCTACATAACACTTTCATATTAACCATTTCTATCATGTTTATGCTCAAAACGAAAAAATAAATACAACAACGAAAAACTGCCAAAAACGTGTATATATATATATATATATATATATATATATATATATATATATATATATATATATATATATATATATATAATATATATATATATATATATATATATATATATATATATATATATATATATATATATATATATATATATATATATATGTATGTATATACATATATA